>JAJGRW010000738.1:188454-252999 GCA_025461045.1 Carex parvula
TATAATAAGGATCCGAAATGATCCTCAAAATTGAAAATACTTTGTGTGAAGCTTGAAAAGCTGAAAGATAGGAGCTCTATACTGTTGCCGGGGCTGCAGAAAGTGGACTAACATACAGGCGAAAAAAGAAAAAGATAAACAATCAAGAGTTGAACAATTTACGGAAAGGCCCGTCTTTTTTGTCTTTAGCAGCCTCAGTCAATGCAAGGAAGCGCTTGAAGCCGTGGTGGCAGCCCCACGGCCGAGTGCAGCAGCACGTGTCAGCACATCCTCTCGGGAGTAGGCAGAAAGGGGAGTTGTGAGAGCAGAAGCAAAAGCAGTAGCAGGAGCTGAAGATGACGAAGAAATTGAAGCCACCAATGCGGAAGCAGTAGCAGAGGACGAAGCAGTGGTTGGTGCAGGTGGCAAAGACAATGGGGGCCATACTGGATGTCTAATGTTGGTAGTGGTAGCGGAATGTTTGTTGAAATCCTCCAATATTGTTTGCTGATCAGTTTTCTTCAGGCCCTGCGCATCACAAGTACCAGATGATTGTTACAATTATGCAGAATTTAAGAGTTCATTATTTGTTGTTGTTTGTTGTATGAGAGAGAGCGGGGGGGGGGCCGACCTTGAGTTCGAGAATACGCTGGAAATCTGAAAGGGTGCCTTCAGGAAAGAGCTCTATAAGTATTTGCAACTGAATCCACTGGCGACAAAAGGACTCTATCAAACCAGTTGTGTCAATTTCAAATTCTATTAAGATCAGCCAAGGAAATCACAAAATTTTATTGAGGTTAAGTTTTTCTTTTCCAGCTACCTTTAAAAGAGCTTCAGCTTTGCTCATTTCCCGACTCACAAACTTGAATAGGTCTTGTTGCAACTGTGGTCTGTTTATAAACCCAGAAGTCATCAATAATGACTAACAGTACTTTGTAAAGCGCTCATTTACTATCAAGATTACATATAACAAAAATATAAAATACCTGCTTCCCTAAAGCTGGTATTTCCAATAGGATTGTCCTGTCACAGCCTTGAGTGTCGAGCAGCATCTAAATTCAAGGAAAAATGTTAAGTTGTGTGCAAAGTAAAAGCAATTATACTCCTAATCAGCACAGAAATTACGTCTGATACTCGATAGAAAATAACAAAAAACCTGTTGAGCACCAGTTTCTGATATGCCTTGCATTTATATATGTTTTGAGAGAACCGGGGACCAAGCGAGGCTGCTAGCTGCCACATTGCATCATTTTCAAAATTAGTAAAAGGAAGAAAGAAGCTTTATTTCTTTTCCTCGATGTTAAAGCATACCTTGGTCAAGAAAAATTGGAAGTAGGTCGGAGAGAGAAGAGAACCAAGCACAGGAATGCTAGCTGACAGTATAGAATTTATGCCATTCACATATCTGCATTATTGGCATCATAATATTTTATGAAGCGAGTTGCAAAACATTTTACTCAATAATAGAAAATAAGAAAGGAAAGGATGTGAAAGGCATACTCAGATTGGTCACCAACACTTTCCAGGCTGGCCCATGGGACCCGCGTCATTGCAAGCATTTCAGCATCAAATTTAGTCTCAACTCCATTCACAAGTGTTATTAGCGCTTTTGTTATCACTGCTGAGAACTCATCCTGCCCAAAACCCATTGGCTTTCCAATTTAATCATTATTGGAAGAAAATGACAACCTCATTTCCAAATGAAAAAGAAGAAGATACCAATTCATACTTTTTAAAATATGCTGAATGCTTTCACCTCAATCAAGCTCTAAAAACAAAAACAAAAAGGAAGAGATGCAGCGTGTACTTGCCTGAACTTCAGACATGTCAACTTTATCAACAAATTGAGGATCAATCATATTCGAGACATTTTCAGCTAGCTCCCCTGACTAACAAACATAAAAAAAGAAGGAAATAAAATTATGCAATAGATGGCGCTGAAAGTACATAGTTCAATAAGGAAAGAAATTAAAGATTACGTTCTTAGCATATCTAATTAGCAGATATGGAGAAATAATGAATATGTTAATATTACCGTTTTATGGCAGTATTCTGCTGTATTCACGATGTAGCATATCATTCTCTCATCTCTATCTGAGGTCTGCATTTAAAAAGTTATCAAAATATCTCATACAACAGAAACAAATAAAAAAGAAGCACCGACAATAAAGTAGAAATGCAACCTTGATTTGTCCATCAGTGCCAGTTGCAGCTGCAACTATGCCCGTACCACCTTTAGGCAATCTATTGTATAGTTTGTTTGCATATGCTTTCAGTATCCTCTGGAACACCTACTCTCAAGGCAAAAACACACAAACACACAAACCTTCAAGTTCTCTATAATTTAACTTAAAACTAAATAAGTATGCAACAAATAGTAATAGTACCTCCAACATTTTGAACAGGGTTTGGCTCTGGGTCAAAGCACTACACCTTTTCAAACTTCTGCGGATAATTAAAAACACCTGCATACTACTTGATAGGATATTTGTTTGACTTCCTTCATCTGTTTCCCATGTTTCTTCCTAATATTAGAACAACCAATTATGAAAATTAATAACTTCCTCCTTGTAATCACACATTGACCACAAAACCAACACATGCTTAAACTAAGCTTCATTTTTTTCGAAATCCACGTAATAAATTGATATGGTGAACTCTATTTTGTTGGCACATTACCTGTACAAGTTTTTCTAAACTCTCCATTAGGGTTTTCTCCTCCAGCTCGACATAGACAGTCATATGTGCCTCAAAACATGATGAGATGATGCCTCTAAAATTGAACTGCAATCATTCAGAACCCTTCTGTCTTAATGATATCAAGAATTCTAACTTAAAAAATTAATCATAGGAGGACAGGTTTCAAGAAAGCTATAAATAGGCAATTTAAAAGACAGATTACTGACCCCTGCGCCAGGAACTGCTAGATCTTTTTGCTTGTCTTTTTCCTGCAACCATAACTTCATGAGCAAATTCTATGAAGTAGTTCCATATAGTTTCCGTATGAGATTATATTGCACATACCATTTGGGCTTTGGCATCAGGTTCAGTGGAGGCATCTTTTTTCTGATATCTATTTCGGATTTCAGCTATTCTTTTGCGGTCATTCCCTTCATCATCTTCCTCGATTTCTTCATCATCAGTTGATTCTTTGCTTCGAGATTTTTCAGTCCCAGCACCAAATTTGGAAGCCAGTTCCTCCTCAAATTCTAGGGTTCTCTGCAAAGCCTGATTAAGCAAAGAAAATTGATTTTCGCCATGAATTACAGAGATAGGGAGGTAAATGACAGATTTAACGTAATTTGTGAAAGAAAAGTACCAATAGCAGGGTGCCAACATCTGGCTTTTCTTTAAGGTTGTTCAGTATGTCAACAAGCTGTGTCCTGAAACAGTTTTATTAAGTACTATTATAGAAAATGAGCTCTGGATATTAATTAGGTAGATTGAATAGCAAGTGGAAAAGAAACCTGGTAAGCTTGCAGAATTGAATGCAAAGCAGATAGTCAACATGCCAGGTCTGTGGAAATATCTTCCATATTTCCTCATTTGTCTTTAGCCGCCTCCTTATCCATGCATACCTCCTCTCTGTCTTGTCCAACTTTGCTAGTTCTGTTTTTCATTGAAAATAAACAGTATGACCAACCAAAAATGGGGATTGAAGGGAAAAACACATCAAAAGGCCAAGAATAATATTAGAGGAAGACCTGCTCCTTCAAAGATTTGACGGTATGAAGTGAGTTCCTTATTACAGAAGTTCTTGACTAATTCTTCCCTGACAGAAGGCTCCAAAGCATCAACAACAAGGCACGCATCAGACAGTTGTTGTAGTAGATTTGGCTCTTCTGTTTCCTTTCCAGTTCCTAAGCTGAAACAATTTCATCCAATCAAGTGAATATTTACTGTATCGTAAAACAGTCAATACATTTAAATAATTGCATTATAATGTTAAAAACCATTTAGCACACCTTGAAAAATCAGAAAAAACATGAGATTTAAGTATTTTCTTAATGTTCTTGAACTTGTCTCTTAGCTCTGTTATCTTTGGCACATCTCTGTACGCTTCAAAATGGCTGCATAGCTGATTTACTGCCTGCAGAATGTAAAATGATCATAGACAGAGAGATAGGGAAGAGAAATATTTACCAGAATTTCTGCAAAAGCTACCCACTATTTACACCAAAATCTGTGGTACTTGTAAAATACTGAGCATTAAGTAAGCTGCAGTTGTCTAGTTTGTAACTTAAAAGTTTCATGCTAATGAAAAGGGCATGTATATGGCTTTTTTCAAAAAAAAAAAAATATCGAGCATTAACTGGGAGTTACTAGAAAAGTAAAGGTGGCAGCTTTGTTGCTTATTCAATGATCATAAGAACAATATTAACACATCTAGCCCTCATCAGGAGTCAAAAATGACTTTCATTCCTCTAGATTAAGTTCCTACTTCTAACTTCTTTTTTCCCTCTTATTATTTGTCCCATTTGTCCAAACAGTCACAGTTACATACTTGATGAGAAGAAAATCGAAACAAAAAAATTATTTTTCCTGAAAAGACAAACTAGCAAATAGTGGTACCTCTAATTGGGAACTAGCAAAAAATCGTAAGTAGAAGAGAATTTGATGTGTTTTTCCCTTCAATCCCCATTTTTGGTTGGTCATATTCATTATTTTCAATGATCATAGACAGAGAGATAGGGAAGAGAAATAGCTCATTTTACAACAAAATGGCTTCCCTCTATATTCGTTATTTGTTGGTTTTTTCACTTTTGCAGTACCACAAATGATAGGCTTTTCGGCAAATAAGGATAATAGGGATAATATGCAAATTGAAATAAAAGGAATAGAACAAAAGAAAAATAAGGTACTTCTAATTGGGCAGCTGCCTCTTTGTATTGTCTTTTTGCCGCCATTACTTGAAGTTGCTCCACTGCCGACACTGCATTCTCACACCACTACTTATCTCAGTCAAAAATGTCAAAATTACAAGCATGTTCCATCAAATTTTTAAATATGTACCGAGCATGGTAAGCCGGTGAAGAGCAGTGATGGTTGTTGTAATATGCTTCTTAGCACAATCCAATTTCTTAATATCACGGCAAATCTCTTGCACCATTGTTTCGCTCTGTTCGGCCTTTGTCTTTATTTCCTTTATTTTCAGCATCAGTTCCTGAACAGCACTTGTTGCTGCTGCAAGTTCTTCCTTTGCTTTTGTTCCTGAATTGCTCTTTTTTACAACACAATTTAACACAATGATTCAATTTTTTTTTTCATTTGGAAAGAACAACAACTCTCTAACCATTTGTTTGGTTGATTGAAATTTTTTCTTTTAATGGCGAACAATCGCAATCCGTATTTAACTAATACTACTAGGATTGTCAGTGTGAAAAATGCACAGAGTTATCTCACTTGTAATTTTTGAATTTGGAAGAAAATTTAACAATTCAATGGCGGAAATGATAGCCTAATTCGGAAGTAGAAGAGAATTTACCTGCTGTCTGACAGCTGCAAGTATGCTAGCATCAACCCGGCGAATCTCACTCTGTATCTTTTGCATTAGTGGCTCTACTCCAGATAATGATGCTTCTGAAAATTCACAATTTTGTTCTGTGTTCAGCTGACATGCATTCCATTATGCCAAAGATGGACTGGATCTAAAGAAACCAATTCTCATTTCCTCTTCCGAGGATTGGAGCAAAATGAAATATGCAGTTTGGTAAAATAAAAATGATTTAGAAAGAATAAGCTCTGCAGATGTGCACCTGTGGGAAACATCTGATTAATGTACTCCAGAGCACTTGATTTATCCATCTCTATTCCTCAATTTCTCAATGGGAAAGTGAGATCAATTGTTGGGGAGGAGGGGGGCGGGGGCTGCTGCTGAGCTACGATTTGACCAGGTTACCGGAAAACGCCCAGAGGCTGAGACTCCCGATTTGGTACGAACGGTCCCGGTACGGTGATACCGGCGATCAGACGAAGAAGTGAGATTTCACAGATTTGGACTTGGAACACTTGGTTTCACTTGCATCTTCAGATTGAGAGCAACAAATTTGTTCTCATTTTTTCCATTTGAGATCTTGGCAGTTGCATTTTGCTTATTTTTATTTTATTTTATTTTTTATTTACAAGGAATACAATAGAGTTCCAAAGAAATTGGGCCTGTTTGATAAGTCTTCTTTGGGCCGGAATAGGGGAATAGGTAATACTAATACATGCTAACGCTGTCGTCCAAGCCCAATAAGGACAAGCGGCCCAGATCGAAGCAGATCTCAATCTCAACACATTACACATCCTTCTTTGGTTAGGGTTTTTGGTTTGGACAGCCTCTCTCTCTCCACTCCCTTTCCCCTCCGCCTCGATACGAAAGCACGGCTGAGGTACGAATAGAAGAATTCACTAGAGAAGAGATGGCGACGGTGATAGCGACGTCCGAGGAGGATCCGGTTCTGGCGGTGGTGCGTTTCTCCTCCGAGCTTGCTTGGGCCGACGCTGGCCCCGAGGTGTTTCCCTTTGCTTCTCATTCCATATTCCAATTACTGGATTTGCTATCAATTCCACAAAATATATATGAATTGCAGCGATATGAAGTAGCTTGTTGGCAACTTACGTGGACCCTTGAGAGTATCAGAAATCTATGGCACCAGTTTTTTTTTTATTTATTTGTTGTTATTTGTAGAATTTTAGTGGTTTTGTTTAGATTTAGAGGTAATGTATTGTGGATGTTGTATGGATCACATAGGTAGCAGAACCGCAAGTGAATCGGCTATGCTTGGAAGCACAAGATTTTCTGGTGATGGAGAGGTACCTGGATTTGGTGACTCTCATCCTCACCTCTGCAGACCTTATTCTATCCAGAGTCTCAGATAAAGGTACAAACTTGGTTGCATCCATGCTTCGTTTAAGTTAGTTATGTACTAAGGCCCTAAAATTGAAATGGAAAAATTAAACAAATGTAGATTTTGAGTGCATAATCACGGTGATATGCAACTTGGTTACAAAGGCTGGTACCCCTGATGAGGCACTTGAGATGGCCAAGCTTATTTCCTCTAAACTCGTTCAACACCCAGAAGACAAGCCTCAGCTGCGCCTTAAGATGTATGATCATTTGTGTGACGCTCTATCTTATCAGTTTTTGTTGGCATGATGATTGATTATGCAGTGCTATTGCAGGCTGTTCACATTGTACAATATGTTAGAGAACCCATACAGCCGGTTCATTGTCTACATCAAAACCCTTGAACTGGCAGTAGCCGGTAAAGTGACCGAAAGTGTCATTCCTTCTTTTAAGAAGATTGATGCCTTTTTGAGCGAATGGAACATTGGCAAGGTTGACCAGCGAGCTCTTTTTCATTCCATCTCTAACATCCTCAAGGACAACAAGAGGTCCTCTCTCTCTGCCCGTCTTCCTTTTTGCATTTTTTTAATAGTTTTTTTGTACTGTCTTATTAATTGTTGGTTGGTTGTAGCATGGGGAAAGAATCATTCACATTCTTGAGCAAGTACTTGGCAACATTTTCGGGTATGGATGAAGATGCAGTTGCTATCAATGAGGTGAAAGAGGATGCTGTGCGTGCTATTGTTGAGTTTATTAAAACTCCAGACCTGTTTCGGGTATCATATTCTACCTTCTTTCTTGCAAAAGAATTATATAAAAAAGAGTTAAGAAATAGTAATGTGATAGCATGCTATGATTTCTGCGGCAGTGTGATTTCTTGGAGATGCCGGCAGTGACACAGCTGGAGAAAGATGGGAAGCATGCGTCAATCTACCTACTGTTGAAGATATTCCTGACGCAGAGGTTGAATGCCTACATGGAATTCCACTCTGCCAACTCTGCCGTTCTTCAGAACTATGGTCTTGTGCATGATGAATGTGTCAGCAAAATGAGGCTTATTACTCTGATCGACCTTGCTTCTCATGCCTGCCCTGCTCCAATTCCTTACTCTCTTATCAGAGATTCGCTCCAGGTGAGTGTACTATTGCTTTTTTTTTCTTTTCTGTTTTCTTTTCTGAAGGTTAATAGAAGGATCTTGCAATGTGTACCCTGTTTTCTTGTGATAGTTGCATATAACACTCATCCTTCATACAGACACCAAAAATAGCTTGGACCTTGTAAATATTATCTTTAGATTAGTGTGATGTATATGGTATTATTTGTCAAAATTTGACAAAATTTGCCCTTCTCTTGATATACCTCTGCATCATCTCATCCAAATTAACTTGAATTCAAGCAAAGATGATTTACAGTTAGATTCTGATTCTGGTACTGGTTGAGGAGCAATTTTTTCAAGTCAAGATGACAATGCCAAGATGATTTAGTCAAATTTATCATTGTGGACTTTGTTTTATCAATCTATTGTTTTCTGCAAATAGCTTAGAACATGTTGGATGTTTCTGCAATATGGAATATTTTAATATTAGGACCCTTGATTAAATTTATATTGAAAGCAATGATTCATTTGTTATGCTAAATAGATTAGCGACGAGGAGGTGGAGTATTGGATAGTTAAAGCAATTACTTTAAAGTTGCTAGACTGCAAGATGGATCAGATGAGTCAGACTGTTGTTGTCAGGTATCATCACTAATCATCATAAACTTGTCCAAATTGTACCGACAAAAATATGCTACTAATTCAAAATGTTAATAAATGATTGATTGTTGTATATCTTGCAGCCGACACACAGATAGAGTTTTTGGGCTTCCTCAGTGGAATAACCTTCGTTCCAAGCTCTCACTTTGGAAGGTAATTACTTTACTATCTTCTTTTATTTTATTTTTAGTTGTTTTTTTTAAACCATGGGGTTACAGATGTCAACAGATCAAAGATTAGATAACTTTTATATTATTGTTTACAGGGAAATATTGCGAGTGCAATAAGCACAATACAAGCAAACAAAATATCAGAAGAGGCTGTACAGCCTTCTGCTGCTCAAGGCCTGGCAATGCGCTCCTAATTAGTTTCTGCTTGATCTTTAGCTGAAAATCAAGGCCCCACATCAATTTTCCCCAATATATCACTAGTGTCTTCTGTGAGAAACATTGTCCAGTTTTGTCGAGGTTCATTGCATTATATTATGTTTGCATTTTAAAGAGTAAAGAGACGTAGTTTGAGCTTTTAGAAAGAGGCCTCAGCACTGTTGTCTTTTTTTGAATTTTAACCCTTTTGACCTTTTATGTACTTGAAAGATAAGATTGTAGTTAAATTCTTGTATTTGCTAGTGCACTTCGGAATTCCTTTATTTTCATCTTTGCTTAGTATTGTTAGTTTTCAATTTGCTTGAATCGGGCAAAAGTTATGCGACAATTGTGCTTACATGGGACATGGGGTAATTGAAGAGCTGGAATCTGCTGTATAGTTTATATGTATTATTGGTAACTGGATCTACCTTACTTTAAAAGGACTCGAAAAGTAATATTATGTCTCTGGGTATGTAAGGAGGTAATCCATTTTTGAACTTAAATATTGAAAGCATGATAATATGTCATAATCATAATCAATCGAAATCGAAATGTACATATTACCATCCAGAAGCTTAGTTTTTTAATTAATATTTGCTAAAGCTTAAAAGACAGGACCCAAAAATGGTGCAGCAGGGACAGCTATGGCTATAATTTTGTAGTAAACAGTTGTGCAGTGTGTTGTGCGGCTTGTATTTTACTTATTATCTAGATGTAGGGTTGTCAGTAGCTGCATGTTGTATTTGTTTGTTTTAAATTCTATGTAACCCTTGGAAGCCACTACTAAGTTTTTAGAGAAAAAAAAAGACAATCACAATTAAGATCGGTTGATTGCTGGATTGCACAAAATTCTCATTGCTGCTGTGCACCAATCTTAATGGCTTCAAGCAACGAACAGAATGTGCTAACGTTCAGTTTTCAATAAATAGGATTTGCTTCTAAGACAACTTGGCCAATCTAAAAATCGCGGGAGCAGCTTGGGTCCGATGGGCTCTAATACCGTCCAATCTACTTTAAGATTCGTGCGCACGTAAATTAAAGAAGCCGCAAAAGTTCTGGCGTGAATCTTGAAGCAGATCGGACGGTCATAGAGCCCATCGAACCCAAGCTGCTCCCAAAAATCGCTGCTATGTTAATGAAGAAAGCAACAGAGAGAGATGATGACGGAAAAAAATTTGAAAAGAAAATTAATTTCAATCTGAAAAAGAATGGGGAACAAAGCATGGAAAAAAGAACAAATGAACAATCCTATACCAAGCCTGTACAACAAATGAATATATTTATTTGCTTTTGACAAAGAATATTTTGATTGACATAATCATAGCATGGCTCGGTCTTGCATCTTGGCTCCTTTCTTGCATCAGATTTACCAGCGCCTCACCTTGACACTTCTCACAAGCTGGTACAAACACATGGACAACCAAGTCAGGCAACAAGTACAAGAGAAACATAAAGAGAGGAGAGCAAGAAAAAATTAAAAAAAACAAAGCAACTACGATTGAAGGAGCTACCTTTTGGCCGTGTAAATCTACTGCAAAGTGTATCATGGCTATTTATAAGCCAAAAACGATTAGGGTTACTGCTCCAGAGGCACAATTGGATGAAGGTTGTCGCTGAGATGCCAATCTTTAGGGTAAACCTCATCCCTGTAGTCCAAGTGGAGATGCCAATTCAGTATTTTTGCACAATCTGATGGTACCGCTTCCATCTGTGTTTCATCCTCAACTAATTGTTGTATAAATGTTGTCTCCTGCCATTTTTTTTTTTTTCAAAACACAAAAGATATTTTACTTTACACTAAATGAAGGCTGCAGAATTTCCACTTGTAGCAAAATATAGCATTAGTAATAGGCAATGAAGTATTTTACAGTACCTGAAAACCCTCCTTCACTGTATCCAGCTGCCGGATTGTGTTCCATGCAAGGTGGACCCGTTTGTCAGGGTCCCACAACATAGTAGAATTAAATGCAAAACCAGACATGTCCACATGAAATCTCCTTAATCTCTTGCTTTTTGCGTTTGTGTGCCAACCTAAGATCTTACCATCCTTGCAAACTGGACCTTCCAGTATCACCTTGCTCTTGTCATGTGTCAGCATTGCAACCGGCCACGTACCGAAACCCCTAAAATTATTCATTATGATTTAGACTAAAACATAAACCTCACTTTTATACAAAACTTGTACTATTTCTTTCAAATTTGTCAAAAAATTTACTGATACAGGTCCTAAGCATAGTAGCAAGATTCCCAGATAATACCCATATTATTCTTTTTCAGCACCTTTCCAAATTATTCCCAAAAATTGCCGAATTGTACAGACAGCACATTATTTATCCAATATTATTAATGAAATTTACAAACTTTTTTATTGATTTTACAAAAATATCAATAGTTTGACATATTATTTGCATTATAAAACAATAAAATATTCCCAAATTATACCCGTAATACCCGACTCACGAATTTTAGACTTTGCTTAATTATTTCCAAGGCACAAACCTGTCACTGTGCTACTTGGCTGCCTGAATCTGCGGGTACCACACTTAGATTTTAACAATAGTTATCAAACATATTTCAGAACAGGAGTAGAAAAAAAAATGCATACCTAATATCCCTCAAATGATCAAACAACTCGAGTGAATATATATTATCATCATCAGCGAAGTACACGATCCCTTCGATCCTATGATACTCTATGAGATCCAATGCTTTGTTCCTCTGATGCACTCCTCTATCCTTAATCTCACCTGAGGTGTGCTTACAGGAGATGTGCCGGTACATTACTCCAGACCGTCTCAGTATGGATGCGGTCTCCGTCGAGGTTTTTGAACCCATTTCGACCACGATCCATAGCAGAGGCGTCGGCACCAGACGCAGCGTCTGGGCCAACCGGTGCAGGAAGTAGGCTTGTGCTGCACGGTTGTACGTAGGAGTCACCACAATTATTAGCTTGTGCTCTGGTGCATGATTAAATTGCTTCATGGCTGACTGATCGAGTCGGTCATCGGACGGAATAACAGGTTCCGGGTCGGGTTGGGGTTGGTGTTTGTAAGGGGAGGAGAAAAGCGTGAGGCCGAGCACGAAGCCGGAGGCAAAGAAGAAGAGCAAGAGGCGGAGAAGCAAAGGCGGGTGGTATGGGATGAAACCTGCGGTGAGTCCCCTTGCTCTGAGAGGGGAAGAAGGGGAAGAGACTGATCTATGATGATTGTGTGAATTGGGAATGGAAGCGCGACGCACAGAGACGGAGGAGGCCATGGCATCAAATCTCAAGTCAGAGAGAATGGAGCTGGAGATGTGAAATTGAGGCGATGATGGTTGATGGAGCGAAACCGTGGCGGAGAGAGGAACAGAGGGAGCAATTGGGTAGAAGGTGGGAGTTGTGTAAGAAAGGAGGAGAGGAGAGGAGAGGAGAGGAGAGGTCTGAGGTCTCCATCTTTTGTTTTGACTTGGCTTTCATTTAACCTTTATCTCACCTCACTGGCCACATACTTCTTCTTTCTACCATTAATGAAATCTCTATCATTGTTTATTTATTAATTAATTAATTAATTAGATTGGTTTTTAAATTTGCATGCGGAGTCATTTTCTCAACCTCCATCTCCATCTGATTTAAGCCAAAGGCATTATTTATCCAAAAATGGAAAAAAAACAGGGAACAAACTTTCAGCTTACTATTTAATTCTTTTTTAAGGTTTCCGTTAATAATAATCAACTTTCAGCTTGTATTATAAACTTTCTCACTTGTAAATTGTAATACAGGTTACAAGCTTACTTATTATATTATTATAAAAAATTTCAACCTTTTTGACTTATCACTAAATTTTATCATGACACGATTTGCTATGTAGCTCTTAGTTTCACTGTTAAGTTTAATAAAGCCAAACACCGTTCGAATTGTATTAAGATCTGTGCATACGTAAATTGAAACAGAAATGTACAAATTTTAAAGCGAAGCGTACGCATCTTATTGTGGATCGAACAGTAATTGAGCCCATCAAATCAAAGTAGGTCTGATGGACAACGAACCTACTCTGAACTCGCATTTATTAGGCCTCAACTCAAAAAATCCCCAGTTTTTTTGTAATAGTAATGAAATAGTGTTGGGGAATGAATGCAACGAAATTTCACAATATTAAGTACAATAAATGATATACTGAACGTTAATTTTCCTAACATTGAGTTCGTTATATCTTTTCTACCTTCTTTTTTCCTAACATTTGTTAATTTTCTAAAACTGTTATATCTTTTCAAACAGGAAAAAAAAAAAAAGAAATATGAAATATTAGGATATTTGACGAGGTCGGAAACTTTTTCTTTTGTGTATTCCTTTCTTACACTTGGGAGTAGGTCCGATGGGCATCGGACCTACTTTGGTTCAATGGATTTAATCACCGTCGATTTGCTTTAAGATTCGTGCGTATCGCTTTAAAAATTTTCGAAGACATAAAAATATAAATTGAGATATTGTTATTAGTGCATGTTATTAGAAAATTTACTGAAAACTTGGGGAAACAAATGGTATCCAAAATCAAGATAGAGAAAAGAACATTGCGCTTCATATTTTATTAATGCAATGAGGTCATCTATTGATTTACATCCAGACCAGAAGCAACAAGAAAAAAAAAATTGCAAGTTTGATTTTTTTTTTTTTTTTTGTATGAAAAGTTTGATTTTTTAAGTACAAATTCTGGTTGGTGTATGAATTTAATAACGTGTAAACGTACTTCTCTTCTACGGTCCGAAATTTGCGCCGAGATGAAGAAGTAATGTAGCTAGACCTGTTTTTCTGCCGAAATTTTTATTAATAGAAATAATAATAAAGAAATGTCGATATAGAAGAACGAATTCGTCGGAATTATAAATCTAACAAAGACGTTATTTTTCGTAACGTCCAGGGGACGTTACGAACCGTAACGGCCAGCTTAACTAAGATGGAATCGCTAATTTAAGCTGCTAAGATCTGGCCGTTGAGAACGGTAACGTCCAGCGAGAAAAAAAAAAAAAAACTATGGCCGTCGCCAACGATAACGTCCTGCGACAAAAAAAAAATAACTTGAGGCCGTTGTATTCGATAACGTCCAGACTCAGAAAAAAAAAAAAAATTTTGAGGCCGTTGCCATCGATAACGGCCAGACTCTTATTTGAAATCGCTCAAGTCTTTTACTCTCGTCTCTGTCCGTCGTAACTTCCGAAAAAAAAAAAGAGAGGGCGCGGCGAGCAGCGAAAAAGCGAAGACAGCGACTGAGAGAAAGAAGCCTGGCCGTTATTCTTCCCAACGTCCAGATCCGATCCCCGCTGCGCCCTCTGGTCCGCCTCTTCCCCCGCTGAACTCATCACCACAGAATTGGTAATTTTTTTTTTAATATTATAAAACTTTATAAATTAACAATAATTTAAGGTTGAATTTGTTATCAAAATTATTGTTAGGTTTAATTATGTGAAATTGCATTTGACTAGATTTAATTTTGTTAATTAGGTTATTGTTATTGTTAATTAGGTTAATTAGGTGTAATTAGGTTATTGTTAGGTTTAATTTGGTAAATTAGCATTCGATTTGGTTTAATTTTGTTAAATAGCATCCAATTAGGTTTAATTTTGTTAGTTAGGTTATTGTTAGGTTTAATTTAGTAAATTAGCATTCGATTTGGTTTAATTTTGTTAAATAGCATCCAATTAGGTTTAATTTTGTTAATTAGGTTATTGTTATTGTTGATTAGATTAGTTAGGTTATTGTTAGGTTTAGTTTTGTAAATTAGCATTCGATTAGGTTTAATTTTGTTAAATTGCATCCGATTAGATTTAATTTTACGTGGTAGGTATAATTTTACGCAATTGTACCCGATGTCAAATATGTTGGATGTAGGATGTCAACGTAACTGTTATGAGTTAGGTTTAAATGCAAATTTTTGAAAATTTAGATTGTTTTAATTTTAAAGTTAAAATGTTATGCATGCAGGATGTCAAGCAGTTGTGGTCCGAGTAATCCTCCGGTAGAGAATTTTAGCAACTTATTATGGATGCCACATGCACAGCATAAGGTCGCACTGTTATCTGACAATGTAAGTTACTCAATGAATCATCTCATATCCAAAATTCACATGTTTTTTAATAAAGAGATATAAATGTTTGAATTACGAGTTTTGATTTTAATCAAATTGTATAACAATGACAGGATTATACCGGGGTGGATGTTCGACACCACCGGTCTGTGATTCCACGCGACCCGCGTTGCGACCCATTCTTGTGTAGTCTCGGTTTGTATCAGATAGCTCGAATGGATGATATGAACATTGACAAAGGGCTCCTCGCTGGCCTCGTTGAGCGGTGGAGACCGGAGACGCACACTTTCCATCTTCCTGTGGGAGAGATGACGGTCACACTGCAAGATGTGTCATGTCTATGGGGATTGCCGATAAAGGGGGCTCCGGTGACCGGGTTTGCAGACACAAATGCGCATGCATTAGTGGAGCATTTTCTTGGAGCTGGGAGTGCAGATGCGGTGCTTAAAAAGAAGAAGAGATCGCAATCGGCCGATGGAAGTGCTGTTCGCACAACGTCCGGATATTCTATATGTTTGAAGGAACTGCGCATTCTATTTCCTGCCATGCCAGCTGAAAATCCGGGTGAGCCTACAGATGAGCAGGTACGCCAGTACACTCGGGCTTACATACTGGACTTGTTCGGGACTTTACTTTTTGCTGATTCTTCGGGAGATTCGGTTCCGGTGATGTATCTACAATTTCTTGGAAACCTTGACGAACCGGTGCAATACAACTGGGGTGGTGCTGTTCTAGCACTACTCTATAGGAACTTGTGCGTTGCCGTTGAGCGTCAGACGAAATCTATGTGGGGACCAACTCTTCTTCTACAGCATTGGTGTTGGTCCAGATTACCGGCCGGCCGTCCTTACCCCAAAGGTGGTTGGACTCCACATTGGGGCTACCCGAATCCAGAAAGGTAACTACAAAAAACTTTACAATACTTTAATTTGATGTGTTTTATGTTTATTAAGAATCTTAAATTTTATGTTTCAGGTGTCCTGCAATCGGGGAGATGTGGTGCTGTCGCCATGAATATAATCAAGCTCACAATCGGGCTGGACCTAGCTACTTCCGAAGCCAGTTGCAGGATCTTGAAGATTATATGGTAAGATGGGAACCTTACAAAGCGATGTTGGACCAGGAGCCATCTCTGTTGCCAGCACGAGTTCAGGATGACACAGATGTGTGGCTAGCCGTTGTGCCACTGATACACTTTTGGATAGTGGAACACCATTATCCTAATCGGGTGATGCGTCAGTTTGGCTTTTCACAGCCCATCCCAGTAGCACCGCCGTTAGGCGAGGACGAGGTACGCCGGTTGCATAACATTATTCATTCTGTGCATGTGACAAGAAAAGATTGGGCTGCTGAGCACCACACCTACGTAGAACATGCATCTCATCCTGCCGATCACTTGGTTGCTCCGACGGGACTATGGTCGGACGACCAACTTTTTGCATACCGGACTTGGTTTCAAAACAATTGTATGCACAATGTCTTCTTGTCGAGAAGGTGCATACAAGGTCTTGATCATCCAATTCCAGAGTACAGGGATGAGCATAACGAAGTAGGGTACATTCCCAGTGCCCCGAAGAGCACACGTGATGTAAGTTTCAATACAATTATCAAAATATTTATTATAGGGACATTAATCTTTCATACATGTTTCTAACTTTTTTTTATTTTGTAGGCACTGCGAGGAGTGAAGATGGTGTCGTACGGTATAGCTTGTGCCAAAACAAAGACTCTTAAAAAGGTGAGAAAGTTTTTCCTCAGATTAAGTTGTGGCCTTCTCAGAGACAATGGTATGGAGCCAAAATACCGTGACATGATGAGAGCGGCCGATCTTCCGGCCAACTACGAGGACATTCCAGACGGTGAGATTCCTCCCGGTCAAGAACCCATCCCCGACTTGCCCGCAGATGATGATCCCCACTATAGAGAGAATTGGCTAAACTCGAATGACGGATTGATGGACTACCTTGCACGAGTCGTACCTCCTCAGGTCGATCCGATAAGTGTATAAAACTTTACAAAATCTTAAGTAATTATCGGTTGTATTTATTGAAATACTGATATATTTATTGTAGGAACCGGAGGTCAATGTCGGAGCCTCACATGACGGTGTTGCACAGGGCAACACAGGACCTAGTTCGGTCGGCCAGGTAACTATTCTAAAATATAACAATTTTGGTGTTGATTGTCGATTCTACATTTATTAAGTACTAAATACTTGTTGCAGGAAATACCCGACTTGAGTTGGCTTGAGACATCACAATTTATGACAGAGTTGCTTCAAAACGAGCCAGTTCAGCAAGGTCCTACACAGGAGGCTCAGCAAGGTCCTATGCGAGCCATTGCTTTCTCTCGTCTTTGGTTAAACCAAGCGAGACACTTGTAATATGTGTCTTCCACGAGTGCAACGACTGGCAGTCGTCGACTATCTTTGAATACAGCATTCAACGATTCAGATCCATTAGTAGTCATAATTCCCCAGCGGGGGCCGCCGTCCATGCTCTGATACACCTTCCATGGTTTAGGGATCTCGTTATGGTTGGAATCCTGGTACTTACCGACATTTTCTAGGTATGCAACTGCATCTGGACTTTTCTTCCGCAATAGTTCGAAGAACTCTTCGAACCTCCGTGGCTTCTTTTTGTTCACAAGTATTTTAAATAGCTCGCATATTTTTTTATTGTGTACCTTTTTCATCAAATTCTCGGCGACGTGCTGCGAACACAATCTGTGAACGCACTCGCCGCCATCCTCGTACCAACCACCGTATCTATCGGTGAATACTTTCTTGATCCCCATGTGCCGGTCAGAAACAACACACATGAAGCTATTAAACCCAATAACCTCCAAACACAACCACCTCATGAACCATTCTCATGTCTCGAATCTCTCTTCTTCGACTAATGCGAAAGCCAGAGGAAGCAACTGGTTCTCAGCATCAAAACCGCACGCCATCAGCAGTCTCCGTTGGTACCGGCCAGACAGAAAACATGCATCAATACTAATGATTAGCCTGAGATGAGGCACTGCAGCAATGCACGGACAAGCCCACACAGCTGCCTTAAACAACCTTTTTAGCGGATCATCCATGGGTACGTGCGCAACTCCATATTTGTTCCAGGAGTTGATCTTTTAATTGCTTCCAACAATGGAGTGAGAAGGTTGTACGAGCCTTCCCAACTGCCGAATATTTGTGCGATTGCCAGCTCTCGGCCACGCCACAGCTTGTTATATTTGGGAATAACTCCCCCGTATTTCTTACGGACTAGCGCTTTAATGTTTTTAATATTTTTTGTAACATCTTCCCTAATATCTTCTCTTATAACATCGGCAATCACTTCTGCAGTTAATTGTGAGTGATCGGAACGAGAAGCTTCGGCCTGGCACGTATGTGGTGCTCTGCTCGTTTTAATTTCCCACTTTGATGAAAATATGCCAAACGTGGCATACAAACGCCACATACACCTGCTGCTCTTGCATTCATATATCAGTTGGGTTCTACTGCTACCGGTAGTTTTTATTTCAATATTATTTCTGATGTGATAATCATTTATGGCCAACTTTAGAGCCTCTTTTGAAGAGTACTCCTTACCTACACCAAGTGGATCATGTACGTGTTGGGTCCTGCTGAAGTATGATACATCTGCTTCCTGAAATCCCGAGGTGTCATTGAAACTGCCCACCGGGTGACTCGTCCCGCGATCAGATATGGGAAAATGTCCAGCCTGAACACGTGGTGTTTGCGATTGTCTCTGAGTATTAGGCGGGACATCCCCTTCTGTATCAGGTTCGGTATCCCAGTCGGCATCATCCTCACATGAGTCAGCGTCATCTTCGTCGTCACTTTGCGGTACGTCGTCAGCATCATTACAAGGACCACCGGCCCTCGGCGGATCAACCCATGGACTGTCCTGATTATTCTGCCCTGACCAACCCATATCTGCCTGAACAGGCGGTGACAAGTCGTTCACATCGGGATAAGGACTCAGATAAAGGTCACGCCTCGGTGTTTGTTGTGTCTGATAGGGTTCGAATAGACTGGGACCCGCTTGTGAAACACTGTATTGGGTATGTCCAGGGTCTGGTTGTGTCTGATAGGGTTCGAATAGACCGGGACCCGCTTGTGAAACATTGTATTGGGTATGTCCAGGGTCTGGTTGTGTCTCTGGTACCACACTATCAATGAATAATTGTGATTGCATCGAACCGATAATTGGAACTAACTCAATGTATAAATCGACGTAAGAATACTGGGTCCTGGAAAACATACTTTGGTCATAAATGCCTCGCCACGTCTGATCGCACACGATTTCTAATATCTCATAATAACGCCGAGTTGTTGTACCAACATTAACCCGTGCAAGTGTTTTTAGGTTGTACTCACTCTCAGAATATCCAAGCTGGCGATAAATTTCACCTTTCACATCATGCCAACCCTGCTCACTAGTTGCCATCAATGTGAATCGAGGAGATTCGGTGTACTCCGCTCCTTTACGACCTTGCCGTATTTCACCACCGAAATGAACTCTCACTATGAGCATGATTAATTATTTTGATGATTCAACCTGCACAATAATAAATAAATTAGATATAATTTATTATTATAACAAACGTTACTAATAAGTACTACTAAATTTATAAAAAAATTTCAAAAACTAAATTTAATTAAGCATGAAAATGTGAACTTCTTTATTTATTTATATATTTCAAATTATTTAATATTAACAGTACTATTTTTAATATTAACATTACTTATTTTTACAAATTACCATTAACATTACTAATATTTTTACAATATTTTTTACAAATTAACATTACAACATTACAACATTATTAATACATGACATATAATTGAAGACATTATTAATATTACAACATTACATTAACATTACCATTACTAACATTACAAATTAACATTAACATTACTAATAGTATTTTAACTAATATAAAAAATAATTTTGATATTCATCTAATTAAATCATAAACGTAAATATATGACATATAATTGAAAATTTACCTTTATTGACGATTTCTTTATTCTTCTTTGTTCAGCATTTCCTCCACATCAACATTGGCTTCCAACTAACTATGAATTCATTTCCGGTTCGATTTCTTTATTCCATAACTTTATTTATTTATTTTTTTTAGAGGAGAGATTTTCAGCGAGAGAGGAGATTCTGAGAGTTATATAAATTTCAGCGAGAGAGGGGAGTGATTTATAGGCTGTCTGGACGTTATCGAATACAACGTCCAGATTTTTAAATTTTTTCCGCTGGGACCCGGGAATAGCTTTCATCATTCTGCCCGTTATCAAGGATAACGTCCAAGTCGCTTTCCCTGTACTGCCGACAGTCCGTCATTCTTGGCAACGGCCTCAAACATTTTTTTTTTCCGATTCTGGACGTCATCTTTGACAACGGCCTCAGTTTATCTTTTTTTTCCGCAGGCCGTTATTGTTGGCGACGGCCAGCCTTTTTTTTTTTTTTTTTTTATTTTCTCCCTGGACGTTACCTTTAACAACGTCCAGAGATTAGCCGCGGCAATTAGCGATTCTATCGGTTTTATCGGGCCGTTATCTTTGGTAACGTCCGCTGGACGTTACGAAAAATAACGTCTTTGTTAGATTTATAATTCCGACGAATTCGTTCTTCTATATCGACATTTCTTTATTATTATTTCTATTAATAAAAATTTCGGTGTTTTCTGCTCCGAACTATATTTGATCTTAGTTTTAATAAAATGGGGTCCACAATTCGTACCACTCGTGTAGAACCAGAAAAATGGACCTCGTACACCGTGTAATTATGGAAATAGTCAGGGACACGAGGGAACACGTGCTGCTTAGGCAAGACAAAATCTTCGACACATTTTTTTTTTTTTTTTTTAGGAGATCTTCGACACAGTTTCAAACATGGGTGATGATATTGGGAAGACAATATGCTGCACTCCTTCACATGTAAACAGTACTCTGAAATTTTTATTTTTTTCAAATTCAGATTTCGAGATGCATGTACATAAAAATTAGCTGTTTCGAGATGCGTGCACATAAAAATTGGACGGCTAGATTTGGAAAAGTAGAGATTTCAGGATTAATGTACCCAAACTTCAGATCGCAGCAGATCCCAATCCAATGATATTGACACAATAATTTTTTTATTAACATAAAAAATTTAGATTTTTATTTGTATGAACAAATATGTCCTTATTTCAATTCTCTCTGGATAGTATTTTTTTTAGAATGAACTATTTTTATATTAAAAATCACTGATTTTTTATTTTATTTTAATTAAAGTCTATTATTTTAGTTAAATCTTTTCATTTTTCAAATTTAAGAAGTATAACATCAAAAATTTAAGTAATAATTTCTTGTAGTAAAAAAGAATAGATAAAAAAACAAGTTTTCTTTTTATTGACTTTAGTCGACTTAGTCGAACTTGTAATATTAAATATTTCATTTCTTGCATCACATGTCGTTTTTTTTTCTCACTTGTATTGATTATGCATTAGATGGTATGTACAAATTTTTCGTTGTTGAGTTTAGAACAAAAAAATGGTACAAACTACATTCATGATATATTATCATGATTCAATAAAAAAAATACTAGAAACTCTATTAATTAAAAATACACTTCGCATTGATACAAAGTATTATCTAACAAAGTTGTTTGGTGGAATTTTCATTTGTAAAGAATGAGCTTTTTAATTTATTATTTTCAATTCTTTGAAGTTGAAATGTTTTAGGGGTAAGTTTCAGTTATGAAATAAAACAAATAACAAATAGCCATTAATATGAAGAAATAAACACGTATTTTTTATTGGTTGACTATCCGTTATACAATTTGGTCCTTCTTTACTATTTACTTTCAAAATTCTTACAGTAATAACTCTTTATCTTTATTTCCTTGCAAGTTTAGTTTATTAAAATAAATTTGTATTTTATGTGATTTTTTATTTGAATTGAAATTAATCTAAATTTTTCATGTCTGATATTAATTTATTATTTGTCTTGATTTTTAGAGACAAAATTAGAATCTATTATTAGATTACATGACGACAAAGAATATGACCATATTAAAAAAACATTAATTGTTTTCAAAAAATTATCTAAACATAAATTCTAAACGGTAATACAAACCAATATGTCAAATTAATTAAATTGTGTTAATACTAGAGATAGTTATTTTTTTTACCTCAACATAAATTAATGAATTAAAGAGTCCACCATACTACTTCTCTCAACATTATTTTGAATAAAAGCTCCCTTGTTGAGTTGAAAAAAGCATAAATTATAATTTTTTCTCGCTATGTTATTATAGCATAAAATTTGCTACTAGTAATAATTTTATGCTTTTATTACATTTTTTTTAAGTGATGTGTTATTTTAAATATATATGAGGTTATTAAAAATAAACAAAGCAATTTGAATTTGTTAAACAAAAAATGACACATCATGTTGTAATTTTTTTTAAATTTCTCATACCAACTAAATATATTGAAACAAAAAAGGATATAAGTACAATTTTAACGAAAGTTAAACCATTGATGTACAATACAACCAGAGATTTATGGGTTAATATTTCTTTTTTGCTGTTATTTCAAATTTATACTGGCCCTGCGCTATCCCGAATAGACACCAGACACGTCGGTCACGCAAAATATGAGATATCTCAGAGGATACGCACTCCCGAAAAACCTACATAGATTAAAAATTTGTATTTATTACGAGGATAGAAAAAATAAATATACAAATTAAATAAGAGGAGGGCTCAGATGTCTCAGTGTGCCGAACATTCTATATCTTAGTTTTCAAAGTTCAACTGTCGATCTGAACAGCTCAACATGATCTTCATATTAAAATATACTTGGAGACCAAATTTTATATATTTTTTGAAATCTTTTTACAATTTTTTAAGACAGATACAGAATCGTTGTTTTTAGATCATACAAAAATATTGATTTTGTATCTATATAAAATAATAGTAAAAAAAATATAAAAAAATATAAAATTTTATCTCTAAGCATATTTTAATATAGATATCATGTTAAATGATTCAAATAGACAATTTGAACTTTGAAAATAAAAATAAAGAATATGACACATAATGAGACATAAAAGACACGAAATATTTGAACCCTCTATGTTAGATAATAAGTGACCAATATCAATTGGGTATTATAGAGGGTTCTTAGGGAAGAGTTATGTGCAGAAGGATTAATTTATTTGTGGGCGGTAATTTAAAATTAAAAATATACTTTCAAGTTTAAACATGCAGTAAAGGGAGTGCACAATATTTAAAAAAAAAACACAACAACAAATTTAATGACAACAAGTAACTTAATATCTTCCAAATAAATGAGACTTCATCTTATTTGCAATAACAGAGATGAATTGGCCAGATTGAGTCTGAACAGAGATGCATTGGTCAGATTAAGTATATATTTATTTTAAAGTTCATACTACAAATTTAAACCGTTCAGACTATTTTTTTTCTTGAGAACCTTGTATAGATATAAAAATAAAATTATTTAGTATCAAGTCAAATAGTAAAAAAAATACAGATTCTCGTGCGCATGTATGTTAATGCATAATTTCTGAAAAAGTTAGTAAAACAAAGTTTATAAAGAATGTAAAATTGGGTCTCCAACTACATTTTATTATGGAGATCATATTGAATTATTCGAATCGACTGTTTGAACTTTGAAAACAAATATGTATCTTATAATTAAAAATATACCATAATATGCTTATACAAGTAGCCAGCCGAATTTTTAAGTATAATTTTGGCCTATATGTTGGAAATATATGCAAGTCTATTATTGAAGAGGATAAGAATGGATGTCTTTTTTTAAATTCTAGAAGCCAATTGCGATATTTGACATTTGACTTGTTCAATTCTTCTTTTATTAAGCTAGTTGTATCCATAGAAAAGTCAAATATCTCATAAATAAATCTGATCAAATTTAAGATCTACAATAGAGCGCATATAGATTCAGAAACACCTTTTTTCTACTTCAAATGTCCCTTCACATATATTCTTGAGGAGTGAGCCTATGGTGCTATGCATAGCATGGATGGGGTCCGTGCTACGGCCAAAATTTGACTTTTTAAAATTCTAATGGTCGATCCAACCGTTCAATGTGATAACCATATGAGTATGTACTTGCAAACTAAATTTTATATTTTTTTGAATTTTTTTACTATTTTTTAGATAGGTAGAAAAATCAGTGTTTTCTGAAATTCTGGACCATCAAAATTCTACCTATCTAAAAAAATAGTAAAAAAATTCGAAAAAATATAAAATTTAGTTTGCAAGTACATATTCATATGGTTATCACATTGAACGGTTGGATCGACCATTAGAATTTTAAAAAGTCAAATTTTTAGCCGTAGCACGGACCCCATCCGTGCTATGCATAGCACCATAGCCTCACTCATTCTTGAGATTAAAACGAAGAAAATGCCAACAGGTTATTAAATACCAATGCGTGAAAAGGTTTTTAATATCATGTTAATTTTGTCTATAGGATGGGACAAGCATTAATTGCTGGAAGCAAAACTCGCTCCGGTTTAGATTTGCAGCATTGGAAGTATACATCTAAAAAGAATGTAAAAATAACAACCAATCTCAATTTTTTACTATTAATTTAAAGAATAATTATTAATCTCTGCACTTAAGTATTCTCAAAATCTCCGCATCAACATTAGAGGAATGATGTACCATTGTCCCACTAATTATATGATTCTCCCTTTTTAAGTCTCCGCACTCGTCTCCACGTCAACCTTCATAGATATAAATACTTGCAAGATAATATATTAATACTTGAAAAATAAGTTATTAATACTTTGATGCGTAGCTTGTAGTCCCTAACGGCACCTAGAGGAAGGTGAATAGGAAGTCTTAAAGACGCTTGGACGTTTTTTAACTCCTCTAAACTAACAAATCAAACAACAACCAAGTAAGCGTTGCACTGGTAAAAATAAATAGAGTAGAGTTAGAGAAATTTGACACGCAAGATGATAACGGAGTTCGGCGTAAAATGCCTACGTCTCCGGAGTAGAGCAACCTCGTCGGCACCCCTTTCCTATTACCCAAAAAGAAAGGATACAACTCGTGACACGTGAGCCCAACAAAGGTGGGAAGTCACAGCCTAACTCGTGTACAAGGTGAGCATAGAAACTCAAGTTGGAGAGTCCTAACAAAGGGGATCGTTACACAACCATGGATATATGGTGACAAGATGATGCCCGAGAAGGTGAGTCCCTAAATGCCCTACAAGCTGGAAAGTCCAACAACTATTCGAATGGAGCACTAAGTAGATATCCACACTATGGATGGAAGGTTATAGAACTAAATTTTAGATACTAAACTATATGTAAAAGAAGATAAGTCGAGTGCATTTGAAATAATTGAAGGGATATTGAAGTTTAAGCTCACTTAACAATGAAAGCTTTCGAGAATGCACAATAAATATTTTTTGAATGTGAGAGGCGGCTAGCTTAGTCAAATCTAAAGTGGGGTAACTCCTTTTATAGTGGGGGCTCCATATTTGCCAAACGTTCGGACATAAGTGATCCGTTTCGAACAGATTGTACAAATATTGAAATTAAGGTTTATGTATTCTTAAATTAATATTAACTGTTCTGAACATCTATATCCGTTCAAGACGGTTAGTACAATTTATCCCACGATTTTCTTGTTAAGCGTTCCAACGGATCACAACTGTTCTGGACGGAACCAATTTGGAATTCTCTGTAATTTTATGATTTAATTCGTTTTGCTCATTTCGTTCTGAACGGTTGCTCCACATAAATCAACAATCTCAAATTTACTTTACTTTTCTATTTGATTATTACAAATCTATAGCTTCGTAAAGTCTTGTTGATTTCGTCGGTTCTTCAATTTGGTCTTGCAATTAAGATCTTTATAAATCTTTTTTTGGTTCTTCAAATTAATCTTGCAATTATAATCATGTAAATTATATCAAACAAAGTAATTAGAAGATTGCATACAACCAACCTAGCTTGTTATGATCATTCTTTTTTTAGACCTTCAATCGTCTCCGCATCAATCTCCTTCTAATGAAGTAGTGGGGATCCTCTATCCCCACGTTAATCTTCCTCTAACAAGAATAGTTGACCTCATAGGTATAAATACTTCAGTGCATATGTATAAATTATTGCAATATTTGATAATAATACTTTTAGACGTTATCCAGTGTTATATGTAAAAAAGACTTGTAAGTATAGGTATAAATACTTGCACGACGAGGTTTAAATACTTGTGTGATGATGAGCCCGAAAATATGTCATTACGGATCTCATTTGAAAGAGAAAATTACGTACAAGACGTTCGTGGTTTTAAATTTGCAAAATTTCTCATAAATCTTCAGAAACATGGACTAGATTGAACGTAGAAAAAAAAACCACCTGTAAAAATGTGTATGGCCCCCATGTAGTTTGAGTGGTCCCCCACATGTATTTATGATGCGGGTACGTTTTAGAGATTTGGTTGGAGAGACAATTATTTACGTAAAAATTGTTCATTCGTAGTTATAAATACTTCCGTGCATAAGTATTAATACTTTAGAAAAAAAATTCAGTGCTGAAATTTTTACGGCCCCTCAAATAATTATAGTAGTTATGACCTTTACATGACTTATGTGCAAACTATTTAATTTAAATAAATATATGTGAACAAACGCGAATAATTGAGCGTACCACTTTTTCTACTGAAAATAAATATAATAATAAAATTATTTAATTTGATCATAGTAGATAAATTTGTTAAATGACCTCCAATAAATTATCTTCAAATGACTATTTCGGTTTCAAATAAAAGGAAAATACATAATTACCCGAAATTCATGAACTTTAACTCTCTTTTATTATGCTTCAGACGAAGTTTATGTGTCCAAAAACGAAAGTTGTGAATTTTAATTAACGAGCTATGTAGATCTTTTTGTGAGCTTTCTGAAGTAAAATTATAATAAGAAATCAGGTTTCCTATCAAAAGATACATTAGTTTAAATTTTGAATTTTAATCTGCATTTTGTTAGATTTTTTTTACTGTAAATTAATTAATTATCAACAAATAAATTTAAAGTTCGAATAATTGCGGCAAATTAATTTAGTTTGTTTTTTCGAACTTAATATTTTGTAAAAAACTTGAAAAACTGAATTATTTAAACCTGAAACGCCGGTGAGGAATACGCTGAATAATTCAGCGTTTTACTTGACACGTTGAAGGTTGAATAATTTAACGTTTGCGATATTAAAATGAATTTTGAGAAATTTAACAGTATCGATGGAAAAAAAAAAAAAAGGCTCTGAGAGGAACTTAATAAAAGCTATTTAGTATATTTTAGGTGACCTAAGTTTCTATGCGGCGACAAAAGGTAATGAAAAGCAAACTAATTCGTAGATGGATAAGCCTCTGCTGCTTTTTTTTATAGAAAAATAATATTGTGTTTTTTCGATCTCAATCATTCAAAATTTTTCATTTATATATCTTGATAAAAAAAAAATTTTATACACAAATCTCAACAATTTTAAATAGTTGAGATAGGAAAAGCAGAAATCTGCTTTTGTCTCACAAAAGCAGCCTACTCCGTTCCATCCATAGGATTTTTTTTAAAATCCGTAAATAAAATAATTAAATCTACGAAACCAACATGATGACTGCAAGATTTACAAAAACCATCAGAACCGAGATGCCAATTCGGTCCCAACGAATTTTTTTTCTCCGGACCGAAATGGCAATTCGGTCTGGCGGTTTTTCACCGGTTGTAGAAAAAACGTCACAGAAAATCAAAAAACAGGCCAGACCGAACTGCCAATTCGGTCCAGAGGCTTTTTTTAGCCTGGACCGAATTGGCAATTCGGTCCAGTTTTTTTTTTTTTTTTTTTTTTTTTTTTTTTTTTTTGGTAAAGATTAGAGATGAGCAAAATTTGACATATATTAGCATATTCATACTAAAAGAGGAGGGATCAAGTTACAACAACCATTTTTTTTATTTTCAAAGTCCAAATCGTCGATCCAAACCGTTCAACATGATCTCCACAATAAAATGTGCTTGCAGATCAAATTTTATATTTTTTTGAATTTGTTTACTATTTATTAAGTATTTTACAAAAAATAGTCATATTCAGACCATTGAATTTTGTACCCATCTTAATAAATAGTAAAAAATTCAAAAAAATGTAAAATTTGATCTGCAATCACATTTTATTTAGATAATCATGTTGAACGGTTTGGATCGACGATTTGGACTTTGAAAATGAAAAAAATGATCGTTGTAACTTTGTTGTAACTTTATTTAGATAATCACATTTTATTTCAGTATTAGATTTGTCTCTTAAAAAAAAAAAAAAACTGGACCGAATTGGCAATTCGGTCCGGGCGAAATTACACGCAAGGCCACACAGGAAGTTGCTGGGAACTGTGAAAAACAGCCAGACCGAATTGCCAATTCGGCCCGGAGAAAAAAAATTCGTTGGGACCGAATTGGCATCTCGGTTCTGATGGTTTTTGTAAATCTTGCAGTCATCATGTTGGTTTCGTAGATTTAATTATTTTATTTACGGTTTTTAAAAAAAATCCCCATCCATAGATACCCATTTGGAAGCAAGAATTACGTCAGGATACTGACAGCTGACCATTTTAGCAGAACATGAACTGTTGCAATTATTGTTCACTTAAGCAATTTCTATCGCAATCCTTCAATAAAAAATCCAACTGCAAAAGAAAATATTATAGCACACGTAATTAATTTGATCTTCTTTTATTTTTTAAATAAATGCAAAGAATAAAACAATAGAAAGTAAACAAAGTCCACGACTCCAAACCTAATCATTTGACTAAGTTTGCAAACTCTTTGGAAGTTTGAATAGCAAATTAATGTCTTTGCATTTCATTTTTAAATCTCTCCTTCACCCTTCCATAATTGCAGAGGATAAGACCAAATTAAGTCTGTCTCACCAGCTTTAATGGACTGATCTGATGGTCCGGAAAAGTATCCTCCCATTCCCCTCACTTTACGGTTTGAGATTAACTCCCTGCTTCTTTGAGATTCGGGTAGCACAGGAGGAGCAGTATTATTGGGCTTTGAGATTCATGCCAAGTAAAAAATAACGGTCCAGATCCACTAATTCTAAAAAATTTCTATTACGGTATCGGAGAGGATCTGAATTCCTGGTCCTCCTCTGAACTTCTTTACTGAACCACCTACATTTTTCTTTTATAATTATTTCGGATTCACAACTTCCTCGTCTATACTCTGTTATCATTTCGCTTTCAAATATATCCGAGCGAAAAAAGCTAAGTGGAGAAGAAGAAAAAGAAAAGAAATGGGAAAGATGAAGCTGATGCCACCGGTGGAGGAGGTCGACCTCTCCTCCGTCAAGTACCAGCCCCAGACGATCACCTGTACACTTTTCTCTCCCTCTCCAATTTCTCTCCTTTTCTTTTCGGGCAAGTTTGAACTCTTAATCTAATTTTGAGTATAAATGATGAACGAACAGCGCCACACCTGACTGGATTTTCGCTGAAGCTTTTTGTGTGGCTAATGGAGTCGCCTGTCTTAGGTCCCCTCATCATCTCTACCCTCAAGAACCAAAATAAGATGACTCAGGTCTTCTCCTTTTTTACATTTTATTCTTCATTAACTTCATAATTAGTTATTAACACATGACAATTCTTTGCTTTCCAATTTTTGTACCTCAAGTTTGGTTTAGTCCTTCGAATAGCTATGCTTTCTGATGCTTTGCATGGTACCAAATTTAACAAAAATGAGAGACATCAACAAACTGTAAGAAGGGAGAGGGGAGAAAGAGGGACATTCATCTTGCTCCCGATTTAAATTTGTAGCAAGTGATTGGGGAGAATTCTCTATTCACTTCTTCAAAATTTGTTTCCTCTCAATTTGGAGGGTAAGAAACATTACTTCCTCATTTGCTTCCCATTCCTTTGCTCTTTCTTTTCTTCCTAATTCAGGAGCAGATCCGAAGGGAGCTATATAGGCTATGGTCCTATGGACAAGTTCGACAATTAGACTGTCTTATTGTCATGGTTCAAAACTGGAACTGTTCGAACTCTTGGACATTCTACAGTACCTAGTGTATCTCATAACCAATTATAAAATTTTTACTTTTCTTTTTAGTTCTTTCTTTATTTGACTTTTGCAGTTGCTCCGTCACACGGTGATCCCTGAACGGCCAATGTACCGTCCAGAGTTTCCACCCCAAGGTAACCAATCAACTGCTAATATTTATAGTTTTATATTAGAGAATATCTTATTAGGAATTTAATAGCTGACCATGAGAATAACTTTATTTTCTCAGGAAAAAAACATATAGGAAAAATTTAATGTCATTCTGCAAAGGGACTTTCTGTTTTATTAATTTTAGTGATAAAATGGCAGAACCTGAAAATGAGGTGGCGATTGTGGATGAAGAGAGAGATCCAATTGACCGGCTTCACACGGCCATACATTGTCTCCCTAACTATGACCCCTCCATTCGTCATAACAAAGAGAGCCCTCCATTTCTCTACTGGAAGATACGAGATTATGCGCATGCATACCGATCTAATGTTACCACCCCTTCTGTTGTATGTTATCTCCATGTTTTTTATTTATAATAGTTTCAAGGAGCATAATTAACAGCTGGATGAGCATGCAGTTACCGCAATTCTGGTAACTGTTTTGTACAATGGTTCATTGTGTACAACCTTGTTGTAAAAGTATAAGCAAAATTCAACTTTGTTGGTGGCGTGATCCTTAAAAGTTCTTCTGTATCTATGTCCTTTTTATGATGGCATGCAATCTAAATATTTTCAATTATGAAGGTAGCCGAGCAACTTATATCAGCAATAAAAGAGTGGAACACTGCTAAACCATCCATGCCAATGTTGATACACTTCAATCCTGAAGATGTCAGAAAGCAAGCAGAGGTTTCCACTTCAAGATTTGTTGAAGGTACTTATAACATTAATTTCTTATGGAATCGTAGACATGTGCATCTAAATAACTTGCTTCCAGATTCAGTAACAGGATTTAACGGAAAATCGTTACTGATTAAGACCATCTTATGCACAGGGAAACCGATATCCATACTGGATGGAATTTTCATAGCAATCAAGGATGATGTTGACTGCTATCCTTTTCCAAGCAGAAGTAGGCCTCATCCTTCTTTTGTATATGTTATTTTCATGCGAATACAGTCAACAGGTACAAACTTTTGTTTGGAATGATATTGCAGGTGGTACCTCATGGTTTGATCAGGTACGAGCAGTGGATAAGGATGCAGTGTGTGTGGCTCGATTGAGGCGATGTGGTGCGATACTAATAGGGAAAGCTAACATGCATGAGCTGGGACTTGGAGTTACCGGAAACAATCCTAACCATGGGTATTAAAATTTGACAGTTTTTACCTCTTCAAAATTTCTGTACTCTTCACTTCTTCTGACCTGTACTCACTGTTTTGGTTTCTTATATTTGTTTAAACTGCAAATGAATACAGAACAGCTAGAAACCCACATGCATTAGACAGGTATACTGGGGGTTCATCGTCAGGTCCTGCCTCAATTGTTGCATCTGGCTTGTGTCCTGCTGCCATTGGTACTGATGGGGGTGGTTCAGTCAGGATTCCATCATCCCTCTGTGGTATAGTCGGCCTTAAGACCACTTATGGGCGCACCGATATGACTGGGTACATTCAGCTTTATTTTGCTTCTTCATTTTCCTCTATATGTGTATTTGATAGGTTTTTGCCGATATAGCTGACTCTTTGTACCATATCTGCAACTAGGACGCAATATTCTTTGTGTTTACTTGCAATTACCACAACTGTTAAACCAAAAGATAATACTATGAGAGAGTGACATTATATTGCTCCAAAGTTTCTCTTCTCAACTCAAAAATAGCTTTCTGATCTGTTTGTTTAAACACCGACACTGACACATAAATAGCTTTTTTTTCTTCACTTAATTTGTATTTATGTAAAACGGAGGCTCTTTAGTAGGGGTCAAACTGTTCCCATTAAGCGGAACTTACCTTTACAATAACATTAGTATTATAGCTTGGTTTTATTTTGCAGTATCTGAAAAACTTGCATTTTATTTCCATCAAATAGAAGAAAAGATTGGTTTTATTTTAAATTACAATATGAAATTCAGTTTAATTTGCAAAAGAACCCTTCGCTATTATGCACCTATCTGACTCTTGTAATTATTGAAATGGCAGTGTTTTGTGTGACGGCGGGACAGTTGAAGTTGTTTCTCCCCTCGCAGCCTCTGTTGAGGATGCTATGCTTATGTATCTACCTTTTCTTCTTTATCCTAATTTCTGCACATGTCACAAATACTTGTTGTTTTATTTATGAACACTATGTCCGTCTACATGTAATGTTTAGATACTCAGCCATAGCAGGCTCCTCTCCTTCTGATAAAATCAGTCTGAGACCTGTAAGTAATCCTCTTTCATTTTACGTACTTTTATATAACTATACTGTATTACTGGAGACAATGCAATAAAGCGTGATGAAGTTCCCTCATTTCTTTCCATTCATGTCTCTGATTAATAGTCGTCTTATTTGTTTCTAAAGATATCATAACTATAATTTCAGAACTTACAATCTTTTCTATGTTACTTTCAGTCACCTCTTTGTTTGCCGAACTTGTCATCTTCTGATAATTTTACCACACTGCAATCTTTGAAACTCGGAAAATACTCTGAGGTGCCCATTTTTAAGATAAGTTCATTTTATTTTTCTATCTACATAGATGCACTTTATCTGATTTTCTTTTTTAATTTACAGTGGTTCCATGATGTGTCAAATACTGAGATCTCGACTAAATGCGAGGATACCCTGCAGCTACTTTGTAGTACCTTTGGTAGTCAGGTAAACACCTAGTCTTTTACCACTTACTCTTTTACTTTCTTGCTTTCTTTGTCTCGCTTTTCCTGTGTATTGCTTTATGAAATTACGTGGAGTTACAATTATTATCGTCTTCTCTAACAAGGTGGTCCTTTTTTCCTTCTTTATTATTTTAGATAGAGGAGATAGTTTTACCAGAGTTAGAAGAGATGCGGACAGCACATCTTGTTTCAATTGGGGCTGAATCACTTTGCCCCCTCAATCCTTATTATTTGGAGGGGTAAGAGTTCTGACCTTTGCTGTGCAAAATTCCATTTGCACATCAGCAATCTATTTCATATAACTAGAAAAGGAGAGTTCATTCTATTGGAAATTATTCCTAGGATAAAATAAACTATTGAAAAAGGAAAAATCTAAAAAAAGAAAAAAAGATACAAGTTAATGTGATGAAATACAAACACAACAGAAGTTATACTATAGGATATATGACTTTGTAATTTGTACCGTGATGTTGCAATTGTCGGGTTAAGCATAATGATACAAGTTAATTGATGATTTCTTACTTTATTTTTTCCCTGAGGCTTAAATATTAGACTCAGGTCTTTGGATAAAACTTATGATATATTTTTGAATTTGCTTTTTTTGGGTTATTGACCGTAAAGGAGGCGATCTGATTTTACACTAGATACACGAACAAGTTTGGCACTTTTCAGTTCCTTCTCTGCTTCAGACTATGTTGCATGCCAGCGTATAAGGTCCTCCCCCCTCTCTCTCTCCAAACCATGATATATGGTTTAAATAGACTGAATGAACACATGGTCCCTTTTACTGGTTCTTCTGTTACTTTTTTATGTTCTATACTTGATGGTGGTTTTCCCCATGGAAATTACAGGAGGAGAATAATGTATTATTTTATGGAAGCATTTAAGAAGGTTGATATCATTGTGACCCCTACCACAGGGTACCCTTTCTTCGGTTTGTCTAGACATAATATTAAGTTCAGATAGATTGTTTTTTCTCAGTCTTACTTTCCTTTTTGTTCTTCCAGAATAACCGCACCACAAATATCACCAAGTGCTCTGAAAGTAGGGGAGTCTGATTATGATGTATCAGGTGAGAGCTGCATCACCTTTTTAAAACCTAACCTACCAGAAGATCAAGAAATTCAAATTTTGGCTTGAACCAGCCAATTAATTAACCTGTTGTCCCTGGAAGGGATTGAAAATGCCAAATTATTAGGTTTGACTGGCCTTTGGTTACACATCACAACTTATTATAGAATTTTCATGAGAAAATGGTAGTAACAAGTTACCCTAATTTTCTACAATTAAAAATACTTCAGTGAAGGGCAAACAATTATGTCTATGTTAATAAAATTGAAAAGTTCATTGGTGCATTTTTCTATTATAATTTATATTTGTGGAGCTTATGACATGGGCATATTGGAGGATTCCCTTTTGAACGTGCTGCTCTACAATGATTTTCTTAACTAATTTATTAATAATTCTGATCAAAATTTAATTTTCCTTCGGTGGTTTGCTTTGTATTCACATAGGCTATCTGATGCGATTTGTGCAACCTGGAAACCTTCTTGGTCTCCCTGCTATATCTGTTCCAGTAAGTTAATAACACTGCAAGATAAGATTGCTTCACCAGTAGATTGGATTTGTAAACTACTGAATTTTATTGCAAACCGTCTATTATATTTTTGCAGATCGGGCATGATAAGGACGGACTCCCAATAGGACTCCAACTGATAGGCCGGCCCTGGGGTGAGGCTAGCTTGCTCAGGGTTGCTTTTGCACTTGAGGTAAAACATCTTTAATTTTAGTAAATTCTTATTCCCTTGCCACAAACTAATAGGCAGTTGATATCACAAGGGAAAAAAAAAAGACAACCAAAAGATTGTTTACTGGTACCATACTAATAGGTCCTCACAACTAGCATGCTGTACATAAATCCTTGGCACAGCTTATTGTATTAGTCGGTCATTGTTGTTCTAATATTTTAGGTTGGTTTGTTGAGTATTGAAATGTTTTACATCTGCAGGAACTTTGTATGAAATTTCGCAACAGGCCATCTGGTGTATATTTCAATGTGCTCCAGACTTCCCAATGAAACCTTCAAAGAAGAAAAGAGAAGAAAGACCGCCTGGGTATTCTTGATTGAATTGCATTATGCCGCTCTCCTTTTATATATTCAAAGTTTATATTTTATTTAAAGGGTTGCTAATGTTGTTTTTTATTTATTCTTTTTGCTATTTGTTTTTAAAAATACAAGAGCTTATATGACACGACAACTCTTGCACGTAATTACATGCATACAAACTTTTAAAAAATGTGTTAAACTTAGATACATTTTAATGGGTTATTAATCGCCGTATAATCTAAATCATGGATATACATTTTAATTGATTGGATTGACCATAATTGATAGTCCATACGTCTGATTTGATAAGAAACCTTACTGTATTTCTTAATTGCTAGTTCACTGCATTGTACTGTTAACATTTATATTATATTATGTTATAATCGTTTTTTTGATTCAAAATATTATGTTATAGTTGATCATTTATTATTATTAAGTATATCATTGATTTAACTAGAAAAATAGATGAGAACTAGCCTTTTAGTCTAGTGGCAAATGCACATAGTATCATGTGAGAAGTCACGAGTTCAAAACCCGGATGAGAAAATTCTTTGTTGTAATAATAAGGGTATGGAATTTGGAGTATCTTTCTTTCAAAAAAAAAAAAGAAAAAAGAAAAATAGATCTTATAAAATTCTGGTATCAAGATCTAACATGCTGCTTTATCCCGTTTAACCGCTGAAGGACCACCCTGTTGTCAAGTGCTGTCAAAAGTTTTTTAAAAGCTCACATGCATATAAAGGACTGATCATAGATAAAAGAGAAAACACATTGCTATTCTTATAATAGAGAGGTACAACAAATGAGAATAAAACAATGATATCAAAGGTACATAACCAAGGTCTCATCTACTAAAGTAATTCATGAAAATAACAATCGGAAATGAAACTTTCATAAATTATTGATGTGTTGATGAATGAAGACAAGGAAATGTCAATTCTAAACGGACTACAGTATATTTTAACTGAAGAGGTCTGTAATATAGTCCTTTATTTCTGGACCACCGGATGAAATCTCCAACCGGGGCCTATTAAACTGAAATCTTGTCGGTCTATCACTGAGACTGATCACTGGGCTTGTCAAGTCCTGGCGGGGTCTTTCCAGGGTGGTTTGTACCTGAGGCAGCTATTCCTATCATGCTATCATAACATTTCCCACGATTAGTGTATCTACAATTGAATATCTCTAATGCTGCAAGCTGGCTGTGTGTGTGTGTGTGTGAGAGAGAGAGAGAGAGAGAGGAGGGAGGTTACCTTCTGTCGACCAAGACCATGGACCGGAGCTCACAGTTGGCAAAGCTGCATAAATCCATACATTAGATGTCGAAATTTTTATACCTTCTTTTTTGGTGTGTGTGTGTGTGGGTTTGGGGGGGGGGGGGGGGGGGGGGGGGGGGTGTTGAAAGAGAAGAGAGAGAGAGAGAGAGAGTAAACGTACTGCTTGGTGATCTCCTCTTGAATGACAGGATGGCAGTCTTTCCCAAAGTTGCTAAGCATTTGATACAAGAACCCACTATGGCTCACTATTGCTATTTCTTTCTCTTCTCGCGTCCACAACCTTAATTGAACAGTAACGAAAAAAGGGGGAAAATTCAAAGGTTTTATCTACCTATTCACTGCCGGTCAATTGAAATATATAATTTTTCTTGATGTAGTTTTGTTCGCTTACAGTCACAAAGTAACATCTGATATATTATATACCTGTGCTAAAATATCAATTTGCAGAGAATTGAAACTTCAAAGCTAATAACTAAACAAATACAAATCAAACTGAAGAAATAAACCATACCAGTTAATAAACTTTGCACCTCTGACAGTGATTTCTTCATTTGTCTCTCTCACATCAGGTTTCCACAGTACATCTTCATCATTCTCAATCTGTGGTAACAAAATATTTAAGAAAATAAGATGATTTCTTCTTTATCACTATCATTCTCAAAGTTTGGCTAAGCACATAGCATGGTACCATCGCAGACTAAAATATAATACTAAAAGCGAATGAATGAAAGGGAGTAAGAGGACTTGCCAAAGAGAAATCAATTGCAGGAAAAACAGGGCGATACTCAGTTATACTTCTCCTCTTGTCACATGGGTGCTCTCCCTAAAATTTTATTTTACAATATAAACGATAAGGATATAACTGTATTAGTCAAATTTACTATGCAATATTGGACAGTAATGAATCAAAAGATTAAAATAAAGAAATAAAAAAGAGTTGCCTATACCAAATGCTCTCTACAGGATTCAACGGCAAGAAAAGGAGGGGCACCCAGGCTAGATACAGCAGGCCGACCGCTATTAAATGCATTTTGTATCATGAGTGGTGTTGCATTTGTTCCATCAGTAAATCCCTCTCCACCAAAAACCCCAACTGCAGTTTGCATTGTCCTGTCATTATTTATCCCCATTAAATATGTCTACCAACATACTACTTGGAAGAGATGAACAACTTAAAATGTATGACTAAAGAGGTGCAAATACCTTAGCAAAGGGGAAGTGATGACCAGCTCAATCTTTTTTACAACCCCAGTTCTTTGTACATGCATTCTCAAATTATCCACCTAGACCAATACCATTCAAATTTATATAGTGCAAATGACAGATATGCGCATCCAAGTAATCTCAAACTGAATTGATATACATAAACAGAAATAAACCTGGCTCCAGCCGAGATCAGTGAGATGCGCATCCAAGTAATCATTAGACAGATATGCACTGTAATCCTTCTCTCCCGCCACATTGTGGATCCCTTGTGCATGCCTCACCTTAGACATTTTTTATTTCAATTTCAATTATTGCGCTATATGTGGTCTGGAATTAACTATGCTATACTATACATGTATGTTATGAGCAAAAAGATGAGAGTTAACTTACCAGATGTAGGGTTTTACAACGATGCAGAGGGTACATGCCAGTGCTGGTTGTGCCTTCCATCTCTACACAAAATCAGAAGAAATTGTGCTATGTTCAAAGAATAAATGAACAAAATAAAATTCTATACCAATTGCACTCTCCTAGTTCTGGTAATATTAGTGATCTATTTCATAATTTGTTATTATAATCTTAATGCTAATTGTTGCATATGTATAGTTTGTTTCAATTAGTTCTGGAATATGATGCCATTATGGGGTGGGGGATCAATTGAAAATGGATTTGATGGATAATTGCAACAATCAAATGAATTCGGATCGAAATACCTACCCTGTTTTCTTTTCCTAAACTTAAAAAGTTATCAGTAACACATCCTGCCCCAAGCTCTTAATACAGCAGAGACTCGATTCGATCTCATAACAGAGAGAGTTTTGTTGGGAAACAACCAACAAAACAGGCGATGGAAACACAGGTAAACAAGAAGGATGGAATGAGATGTGAGAACCTACCTGAGTAGGAGGAGGAACAGCGAATAGAGGAGGAGCGGTGGCGAATTGATCGAAACGAAACGGAGGAAAAATAGGGATGAATTAATGGAGAGGAACAGGACGGAGTACTAATAAATTGCATTGCAAAAGACGAAGCGAAAATCGTGCAGCTGTCCTCGTTATACGAATAAATAAAGGGGACACTTGGTTGGTTGCCCGCTGACTGGCGGAATCGAGATCTTGTAAAGTAACTCAATTAGTTTTAGATCTGGACCGTCCGATTCGAATCCGAGATCATCCATCCCAAGTGGAGCGCACACATCCCGACAATAGATTCGAATCTCGAGACCATCTCGAGCGACAGATTCGAATCGGACGGTCTCGGTCCAAAACCCAAAAATTTGGTTACTTTAGGGGATCCGGACCCTGACTGGCGCTGGGCTTTTCCCTTTATTAATTACTTTATTTATTTCGGCCTTTCGCACCTCTCCACTTTGTTGAAAATATTTTTCTTACTTTTTGGTGCTAATCTTTTCAAAGAAGGCTGCGTTCGGAGCATATTCTTCATAGGAATTCATATTCTCTGCGTTAACCAGAAACTACCATTTTTAGTTTAGATTCGATCCGTTTGTTACATACTAAGTACGAATCTTAAAGTGTGGACCGGATTGTCCCAATTCTGATCGAATGGTCCTCAAACAGTGTGTTATTCATGCTCTCCAGACCGATTTTGTTTAATATCCAACACTAATATAAATTATCAAATATATTCAGTTTGACTAACTATTTTTAAAACTGTCCAGGCTGGCTGAATATTTAATCGGACCGGCCAAAGTTTTTTTCTACTATGAAAGTGACTATAAAAGGCCGTTTCTCTCTCCTCCCACTCACAACTCACAAACTCATCAAAAGAGAAAGAGAATAAGATAAAGAGGAAGAGAAGAGGCAATTTCAGAGGTGAAAAGATGAACAGTAGCAACTGAGGTAGATCGTCCAATCATGGCGTAGCGAGAGGAGGGTCAATAAGTGGTCGAGGTAGAAATGATGAAAAAAAGAACTGTCAAGTATGTTTTAGGGATATAAAGAACTGTCAAGTATGTTTTATGGAGAAATTTCCTAGGCGGCCTATTCGGTTTGAAATTTCAGAAGATGACTTTGTAGAAAACTCTTATGACTATGGTTTGAAAAAAAGAAGAAGGTTGATCCAAGTAAGAGTGGTGTACGGTGAGGGAGAGACATATTATTGAAGGTTGATCCAGGTAAGGCGGCTAGGAGAGAGAGGAAGACATATTTGAAAAAAGAGGTTCTCTTCTTAATAAAATAAAAATTTCATTAAAATGTGTCTTGTAGATGAAATTTTTCATTTTTTTGGAAATTGTTTACTATTTTCTTAGAATATTTGAAAATCAGTGTTTTTCATTAAATAAAAAAATATTACATTATTGTGGTTGAAACTTAGAGCGTTTGAGTGAGTTATCTCCAATAATGCAGAATAAAAAAATGTTATCTCCTCATTCTTTTCTCTTTCATCTAAAATTTCACCAATAATGCAAAAAATGCCGACATTTTTATTAATATCCAAAGTTTAATACAAATTATTAATTATACCCAGAATCGGACCTATTATTGAAAAATACCCAAGCCGGCCAGAAAATGGCCGGCTTAGGTCCCTCCCTAAGCCGGCCATTTTCTGGCCGGCTTGGTACCTTTTTTTTTTTTTTTAAGAGAGAGAGACACTATGAAGATCAAAATATTGAATTCTAATTCTGAAAATTTGAAATTTTTGTTTAAATTATTTGTTATATTACTTCTTTTGATGTATAATTAGCATATTTATACTAAAATACGATAGATTAATTGAAATTATGTTGAATAACACATATAACAGGGAGATCGCAAATGTATATAAGAAGAAAAAACAAGCCAACAGTAAAAGGCCTAAACAGAGATCAATCTGGGCCGTACATACAGATCACAAATTTGGCTAATCTGGGCCGTCGGATAAAAGGATTCATATGCAATTGACTTCTCGAAAATAATTTTCACCGGGCTCGACAGAGCGGTGCTTCGTAACCTCAGACACCGCTCGCAGGGGGCTGCCGCCCCCCTGCCACCCCCCGCATAATCCTAGAATCAGGCCCACATACATAACAAATCTCCCACTTGGGACTGATTTTCCAAATCATCTCCTTGAGTAGTAGCCTTTAACTCATTTTGTAGTGTCATTTGGCGGCGGCGTCTTGCCACCCTCAAGTAGCACGACCAAGAGAAGCCGAACAGAATTCCAGCTTCTCTCTCGGGACAGATTTGGTAAGCATGTCTGCAGGATTCTTGTTTGTGTGAATCTTTTCCAACTTAGAAGAAGGTAAAAGATCCTTCTTCAAGCATAGTCCGAATAAAGTGATACCTTATGTCGATATGCTTTGTCCTTGAGTGAAATGCAGAATTCTTCGCCAAATGAATTGCACTCTGGACTGTCGCTTTGTAACCGACAATCTACTTGCTTGTGCTCCAATTCATTCAACAAGCTTCATAACCAAGTTATCTCCTTACATGCTTCAACAGCTGCTACGTACTCAGCTTCAGTAGTAGATAATGCAACAATCTTTTGTAACCTTGACATCCAGAAAATTGCTGCACTGCCAAGAGTAAACACATAGCCTGTGGTACTCTTCCTACTATCCATGTCTCCAGCCATGTCAGAATCAACAAAACCATGCAACTGTATATCTGCACCTGTATAGCACAATGCCATATCTTTTGTTCCTGCAAGATATCTGAGAATCCATTTTACTGCATTCCAATGCTCAAAATTAGGATTAGACATGTACCTGCTCACAACTCCCACTGCATGAGAGATGTCGGGTCTTGTACAGACCATGGCATACATGAGACTACCCACTGCTGATGCATACGGAATCTTTTCAATCGCAGTAGATGGCTTACAGAAATTAGATTTCTAGCAAGTTTCGGCACATGTCTCACACGCTGCAACCTCAACTGTTTCCCATCTGGCATGCTTATCTATGTATCTTCATTAAGAAGAACCCCTACTACATCCTCAAACTTGAGAACATTAGACCCTGAAGAGTTACTCACCGCCATAACCAGACTATCCCAACTATCGGGTAAACTCGAGAGAATAGCAAGGGCCAACACTTCATTATCAAAGTTAATACCCACGGATTCTAACTGACTCGTAATGGTATTGAACAGTGTAATAAAATGCGGTCTATGCGGCCGCATATGCGTATTCAGTTCCAATCCGCATAGAAAACCAATATGCGGTTTATTATGCGGTTTCAAATCGGATCCAAATATTTTTATTAATAAAATCCAATTTTAATTAGATCCGAATAATTTTATTTAATAGAAACGGATCATATATCCGGTAATAACCGAAATACAATCCTTATTCTCATCCGGACAAGGTCCAGTCAAGTGAGTTTTAACTTCTCTCAGCTGCCTGCTTTTATAGACTCTGGAGGGATACTGTTTTTTTAGTTAGAGGAGGTGGGACTAAAGAAGGGACTGCGCAGCTCTCATCCGGAGGTTTCTTTCCTTTACCAGCGCAGATTTGCAATTTAGCTGGGCTACTGGGCTACTGGGCCGCTGGGCTTCCATTCAAGTATTCAATCATTATTTAATTAAAAAAATATTTTAATTGAAGATCAATGTCTCTGCCACATGTAACATGAGTTTGTCGCTATTTGAGTATATTTTTTGATTGATTTATTTATCCATTATTTTAATTACCCCTCTATTTACCCATTATTTTATATATGCCATTTAAAATTTGTAATATTATAATTTATCTATTATTTAATCACTAAATTGCAAATTAATACTTGTAATAGTATAATTTATTTAATAACTTCCGCATATATAAGTCCGCATAAAAATCCGCATATGCGGCCGTATATCGTATATGCGGTATGCGGTGGCCTTCCGCATACCGCATGAAAACCGCATTTTATAACCTTGGTATTGAAATCATTCAAGTGTTCTTGCATGGATTTGTTTTCAGATTTCTTTATATTAAACAACTGTTTCATCAAGAATACCTTGTTTGATGCCGATGGTTTCTCATTCATCAAGAATACCTTGTTTTCAGATTTCAGCTGGTTTGCTCGCCTTGCCGCTGAGAGGCAAGTAGAGATCCTTCTGATATAGGTAGTCTTCAACTTGCATCTTCCAGAACTCAAAATTTGAGCCATCGAACCTCTCAATTTGTAACTTCCCCTCTTTCGCCATTGCTCCCACTCGAGAAAGAACCCCGCTCTGATACTAGTTGTTAAAGGGAATCGAGTACCAGAGAGCAAAATCAACCCACAAATTTGGGAAATCAGTCCCAAGTGGGAGATTTGTTATGTATGTGGGCCTGATTCTAGGATTATGCGGGGGGTGGCAGGGGGGCGGCAGCCCCCTGCGAGCGGTGTCTGAGGTTACGAAGCACCGCTCTGTCGAGCCCGGCGAAAATTATTTTCGAGAAGTCAATTGCATATGAATCCTTTTATCCGACGGCCCAGATTAGCCAAATTTGTGATCTGTATGTACGGCCCAGATTGATCTCTGTTTAGGCATTTTACTGTTGGCTTGTTTTTTCTTCTTATATACATTTGCGATCTCCCTGTTATATGTGTTATTCAACATAATTTCAATTAATCTATCGTATTTTAGTATAAATATGCTAATTATACATCAAAAGAAGTAATATAACAAATAATTTAAACAAAAATTTCAAATTTTCAGAATTATAATTCAATATTTTGATCTTCATAGTGTCTCTCTCTCTTAAAAAAAAAAAAAAAAAAAAAAAAGGTACCAAGCCGGCCAGAAAATGGCCGGCTTAGGGAGGGACCTAAGCCGGCCATTTTCTGGCCGGCTTGGGTATTTTTCGATAATAGGTCCGATTCTGAGTATAATTAATAATTTGTATTAAACTTTGGATATTAATAAAAATGTCGGCATTTTTTGCATTATTGGTGAAATTTTAGATGAAAGAGAAAAGAATGAGGAGATAACATTTTTTTATTCTGCATTATTGGAGATAACTCACTCAAACGCTCTAAGTTTCAACCACAATAATGTAATATTTTTTTATTTAATGAAAAACACTGATTTTCAAATATTCTAAGAAAATAGTAAACAATTTCCAAAAAAATGAAAAATTTCATCTCCAAGACACATTTTAATGAAATTTTTTATTTTATTAAGAAGAGAACCTCTTTTTTCAAATATGTCTTCCTCTCTCTCCTAGCCGCCTTACCTTGATCAACCTTCAATAATATGTCTCTCCCTCACCGTACACCACTCTTACTTGGATCAACCTTCTTCTTTTTTTCAAACCATAGTCATAAGAGTTTTCTACAAAGTCATCTTCTGAAATTTCAAACCAAATAGGCCGCCTAGGAAAATTCTCCATAAAACATACTTGACAGTTCTTTATATCCCTAAAACATACTTGACAGTTCTTTTTTTTATCATTTCTACCTCGACCACTTATTGACCCTCCTCTCGCTACGCCACGATTGGACGATCTACCTCAGTTGCTACTGTTCATCTTTTTCACCTCTGAAATCGCCTCTTCTCTTCCTCTTTATCTTATTCTCTTTCTCTTCTGGTGAGTTTGAGTGAGTTATGAGTGGGAGGAGAGAAAAACGGCCTTTTATAGTCAATTTCACAGTAGAAAAAAAAAAATTCAGGCCGCCGAAACTTTGGCCGGTCCGATTAAATATTCGGCCGGCCTGGACAGTTTTAAAAATAGTTAGCCAAACTGAATATATTTGATAATTTATATTTAATGTTGGATATTAAAAAAATCGGTCTGGAGAGCATTTGCATGCTATGTAATAACACACTGTTTGAGGACCATTCGATCAGAATTGGGGACAATCCGGTCCACACTTTAAGATTCGTAGTTACTGGTTAACGCAGAGAATATGAATTCCTATGAAGAATATGCTCCGAACGCAGCCTTCTTTGAAAATATTAGCAACAAAAAGTAAGAAAAATATTTTCAACAAAGTGGAGAGGTGCGAAAGGTCGAAATAAATAAAGTAATTAATAAAGGGCAAAAGGCCAGCGCCAGTCAGGGTCCGGATCCCCTAAAGTAACCCAATTTTTGGGTTTGGATCGAGACCGTCCGATTCGAATCTGTCGCTCGGGATGATTTCGAATCTATTGTCGGGATGTGTGCGCTCCACTTGGGACGGTCCAGATCTAAAACTAATTGAGTTACTTTACAAGATCTCGATTCCGCCAGTCAGCGGGCAACCAACCAAGTGTCCCCTTTATTTATTCGTATAACGAGGACAGCTGCACGATTTTCGATTCGTCTTTTGCAATGCAATTTATTAGCACTCCGTCCTGTTCCTCTCCATTAATTCATCCCTATTTTTCCTCCGTTTCGTTTCGATCAATTCGCCACCGCTCCTCCTCTATTCGCTGTTCCTCCTCCTACTCAGGTAGGTTCTCACATCTCATTCCATCCTTCTTGTTTACTTGTGTTTCCATCGCCTGTTTTGTTGGTTGTTTCCCAACAAAACTCTCTGTTATGAGATCGAATCGGTCTCTGCTGTATTCAAAGCTTGGGGCAGGATGTGTTACTGATAACTTTTTTAAGTTTAGGAAAAGAAAACAGGGTAGGTATTTCAATCCGAATTCATTTGATTGTTGCAATTATCCATCAAATCCATTTTCAATTGATCCCCCACCCCATAATGGCATCATATTCCAGAACTAATTGAAACAAACTATACATATGCAACAATTAGCATTAAGATTATAATAACAAATTATGAAATAGATCACTAATATTACCAGAACTAGGAGAGTGCAATTGGTATATAATTTTTTTTGTTCATTTATTCTTTGAACATAGCACAATTTCTTCTGATTTTGTGTAGAGATGGAAGGCACAACCAGCACTGGCATATACCCTCTGCATCGTTGTAAAACCCTACATCTGGTAAGTTAACTCTCATCTTTTTGCTCATAACATACATGTATAGTATAGCATAGTTAATTCCAGACCACATATAGCGCAATAATTGAAACTGAAATAAAAAATGTCTAAGGTGAGGCATGCACAAGGGATCCACAATGTGGCGGGAGAGAAGGATTACAGTGCATATCTGTCTAATGATTACTTGGATGCGCATCTCACAGATCTCGGCTGGAGCCAGGTTTATTTCTGTTTATGTATATCAATTCAGTTTGAGATTACTTGGATGCGCATATCTGTCATATGCACTATATAAATTTGAATGGTATTGGTCTAGGTGGATAATTTGAGAATGCATGTGCAAAGAACTGGGGTTGTAAAAAAGATTGAGCTGGTCATCACTTCCCCTTTGCTAAGGTATTTGCACCTGTTTAGTGATACATTTTAAGTTGTTCATCTCTTCCAAGTAGTATGTGGGTAAACAAAATTAATGGGGATAAATAATGACAGGACAATGCAAACTGCAGTTGGTGTTTTTGGTGGAGAGGGATTTACTGATGGAACAAATGCAGCACCACTCATGATACAAAATGCATTTAATAGTGGTCGGCCTGCTGTATCTAGCCTGGGTGCCCCTCCTTTTCTTGCTGTTGAATCCTGTAGAGAGCATTTGGTATAGGCAACTCTTTTTTATTTCTTTATTTTAATCTTTTGATTCATTACTGTCCAATATTGCATAGTACATTTGACTAATACAGTTATATCCTTGTCGTTTATATTGTAAAATAAAATTTTAGGGAGAGCACCCATGTGACAAGAGGAGAAGTATAACTGAGTATCGCCCTGCTTTTCCTGCAATTGATTTCTCTTTGGCAAGTCCTCTTACTCCCTTTCATTCATTCGCTTTTAGTATTATATTTTAGTCTGCGATGGTACCATGCTATGTGCTTAGCCAAACTTTGAGAATGATAGTGATAAAGAAGAAATCATCTTATTTTCTTAAATAATTTGTTACCACAGATTGAGAATGATGAAGATGTACTGTGGAAACCTGATGTGAGAGAGACAAATGAAGAAATCACTGTCAGAGGTGCAAAGTTTATTAACTGGTACGGTTTATTTCTTCAGTTTGATTTGTATTTGCTTAGTTATTAGCTTTGAAGTTTCAATTCTCTGCAAATTGATATTTTAGCACAGGTATATCATATATCAGATGTTACTTTGTGACTGTAAGCGAACAAAACTACATCAAGAAAAATTATATGTTTCAATTGACTGGCAGTGAATAGGTAGATAAAACCTTTGAATTTTCCCCCTTTTTTTCGTTACTGTTCAATTAAGGTTGTGGACGCGAGAAGAGAAAGAAATAGCAATAGTGAGCCATAGTGGGTTCTTGTATCAAATGCTTGGCAACTTTGGGAAAGACTGCCATCCTGTCATTCAAGAGGAGATCACCAAGCAGTACGTTTACTCTCTCTCTCTTCTCTTTCAACCCCCCCCCCCCCCCCAAACCCACACACACACACACCAAAAAAGAAGGTATAAAAATTTCGACATCTAATGTATGGATTTATGCAGCTTTGCCAACTGTGAGCTCCGGTCCATGGTCTTGGTCGACAGAAGGTAACCTCCCTCCTCTCTCTCTCTCTCTCTCTCACACACACACACACAGCCAGCTTGCAGCATTAGAGATATTCAATTGTAGATACACTAATCGTGGGAAATGTTATGATAGCATGATAGGAATGGCTGCCTCAGGTACAAACCACCCTGGAAAGACCCCGCCAGGACTTGACAAGCCCAGTGATCAGTCTCAGTGATAGACCGACAAGATTTCGGTTTAATAGGCCCCGGTTGGAGATTTCATCCGCTGGTCCAGAAATAAAGGACTATATTTCAGACCTCTTCAGTTAAAATATACTATAGTACGTTTAGTTTTAATTGACAATTCCTTGTCTTCATTCATCAACACATCAATAATTTATGAAAGTTTCATTTCCGATTGTTATTTTCATGAATTACTTTAGTAGATGACACCTTGGTTATGTACCTTTGATATCATTGTTTTATTCTCATTTGTTGTACCTCTCTATTATAAGAATAGCAATGTGTTTTCTCTTCTATCTATGATCAGTCCTTTATATGCATGTGAGTTTTTTAAAAAACTTTTGACAGCACTTGACAACAGGGTCCGACATTTTTATTAATATCCAAAGTTAATTAGAAATTAATATTTATGTCCAGAATTTTCCAGTTTCGTCAAAAATGTCCAAACCGGCTATAAAATGGCCGGTTTCCTCTTTTCTTTTCTTTTTACTGAAGAGTAATGAAATCTAACGCTGAAAATTTGAATTTTTTGTTTAAGTTATTTGTTAGATTACTTCTTTTGATTTATAATTATCATATTTATACTAAATACACTAGATTACTTGAAATAATGTTGAATTACATTATATTACATTAAATTACGCTAAAATACCGTAAATTCTGGTAAATTACTGTGTCTTCATAGTGATGTATAATTAGAAACTATTTTTTGTTTCTCTTTTATCTTTATAGTGATTTATAATTAGAAATTTTTTTTTTTTTAAGAGACTATGAAGAGCAAGATAATGAAATCTAACACTGAAAAATCAAATTTTTTGTTTAAATTATTTGTTAGATTACTTCTTTGATGTATAATTAGCATATTTATACTAAAATACGCTAAATTACTTGAAATTATGTTGAATTACACTATATTACGTTAAATTACGCTAAATTACATTACATTACGCTAAAATACGCTAAATTACATATGAATAGGGACGATATCTTCACTGAAAAGGTGAAAAATAACGACGAAACTTTCAACAGCCATAAAACGGCGCTCGAGTGTCTGATTTCAGCAAATGACCACTTTTCAGAAAGCTTGCGAAAATATGCATGCGTCCGTGCCCGCGATGCCAAATTTCAAAATTTAGAATTGCCAAAAAACAAAGGGAAGAGCCTCAAAACTTGAGTTGAAGTTTCCGATTAAGATTTTCATTTCTATTATTCAATCCAAGTAGCTCAGTAAATTAGTTACATAATGAACTTGTAGAATACCAATTTTTACTATTTTCAGAATATTTTACTATTTTTTATGATTCATGAAAGATGGCACAAAATCGGTCTGCTTTAGCGTAATTTTGCGTAGTTTAGCGTAGTTTACCGCATTTTTACCAATTAGCGAAGTTATTGTAATTTAGTGTAATTTAACATAATTTGGTGTAATTCAACGTAATTTATTGTAATATAGTGCAATTAAACATAATTTCAAGTAATCTAGTGTATTTAGTATAAATATGTTAATTATAAATCAAAAGAAGTAATCTAACAAATAATTTAAACAAAAAATTTGAATTTTCAGTGTTAGATTTCATTATCTTGCTCTTCGTAGTGTCTAAAAAAAAATAGAGGAAGCCAGCCATAAAATGGCTAGTTTGAATATTTTTGGCAAAACCGGAGAATTCTGAGCATAAATATTAATTTCTAATTAACTTTGGATATTAATAAAAATGTCGGCAACAGGGTGATCCTTCAGCGGTTAAACAGGATAAAGCAGCTGTTAGATCTTGATACCAGAATTTTATAAGACCTATTTTTCTTTTCTTTTTTTATTTTTTTTTTGAAAGAAAGATGAAGGTCAAGACTCCAAATTCCATACATTTATTATTACAACAAAGATTTTCTCATCCGGGTTTCGAATCCATGGCCTCTCACATGGAGACTATGTGCATTTGCCACTAGACCAAAGGCTAATTCTCATCTATTTTTCTAGTTAATCAATTATATACTTAATAATAATAAATGATCAACTATAACATAATATTTAATAAAAAAAAACGATTATAACATAATATAACATAAATGTTAACAGTACAATGCAGTGAACTAGCAATTAAGAAATACAGTAAGGTTTCTTATCAAATCAGACGTATGGACTATCAATTATGGTCAATCCAATCAATTAAAATGTATATCCATGATTTAGATTATACGGCGATTAATAACCCATTAAAATGTATCTAAGTTTAACACATTTTTTAAAAGTTTGTATGCATGTAATTACGTGCAAGAGTTGTCGTGTCATATAAGCTCTTGTATTTTTAAAAACAAATAGCAAAAAGAATAAATAAAAAACAACATTAGCAACCCTTTAAATAAAAGGAGAACCTTCTGTCCATCTATCCCACAGACGGTCTTTCTTCTCTTTTCTTCTTTGAAGGTTTCATTGGGAAGTCTGGAGCACATTGAAATATACGCCAGATGGCCTGTTGCGAAATTTCATACAAAGTTCCTGCAGATGTAAAACATTTCAATACTCAACAAACCAACCTAAAATTAGAACAACAATGACCGACTAATACAATAAAATGTGCCAAGGATTTATGTACAGCATGCTAGTTGTGAGGACCTACTAGTATGGTACCAGTAAACAATCTTTTGGTTGTCTTTTTTTTTCCCTTGTGATACCAACTGCCTATTAGTTTGTGGCGAGGGAATAAGAATTTACTAAAATTAAAGATGTTTTACCTCAAGTGCAAAAGCAACCCTGAGCAAGCTAGCCTCACCCCAGGGCCGGCCTATCAGTTGGAGTCCTATTGGGAGTCCATCCTTATCATGCCCGATCTGCAAAAATATAATAGACGGTTTGCAATAAAATTCAGTAGTTTACAAATCCAATCTACTGGTGAAGCAATCTTATCTTGCAGTGTTATTAACTTACTGGAACAGATATAGCAGGGAGACCAAGAAGGTTTCCAGGTTGTACAAATCGCATCAGATAGCCTATGTGAATACAAAGCAAACCACCGAAGGAAAATTAAATTTTGATCAGAATTATTAATAAATTAGTTAAGAAAATCATTGTAGAGCAGCACGTTCAAAAGGGAATCCTCCAATATGCCCATGTCATAAGCTCCAAAAATATAAATTATAATAGAAAAATGCACCAATGAACTTTTCAATTTTATTAACATAGACATAATCGTTTGCCCTTCACTGAAGTATTTTTAATTGTAGAAAATTAGGGTAACTTGTTACTACCATTTTCTCATGAAAATTCTATAATAAGTTGTGATGTGTAACCAAAGGCCAATCAAACCTAATAATTTGGCATTTTCAATCCCTTCCAGGGACAACAGGTTAATTAATTGGCTGGTTCAAGCCAAAATTTGAATTCTTGATCTTCTGGTAGGTTAGGTTTTAAAAAGGTAATGTAACTCTCACCTGATACATCATAATCAGACTCCCCTACTTTCAGAGCACTTGGTGATATTTGTGGTGCGGTTATTCTGGAAGAACAAAATGGAAAGTAAGACCGAGAAAAAACAATATATCTGAACTTAATATTATGTCTAGACAAACAGAAGAAAGGGTACCCTGTGGTAGGGGTTACAATGATATCAACCTTCTTAAATGCTTCCATAAAATAATACATTATTCTCCTCCTGTAATTTCCATGGGGAAAACCACCATCAAGTATAGAACATAAAAAAGTAACAGAAGAACCGGTAAAAGGGACCATGTGTTCATGCAGTCTATTTAAACCATATATCATGATACGGAGAGAGAGAGGGGGGAGGACCTTATACGCTGGCATGCAACATAGTCTGAAGCAGAGAAGGAACTGAAAAGTGCCAAACTTGTTCGTGTATCTAGTGTAAAATCAGATCGCCTCCTTTACGGTCAATAACCCAAAAAAAGCAAATTCAAAAATATATCATAAGTTTTATCCAAAGACCTGAGTCTAATATTTAAGCTTCAGGGAAAAAATAAAGTAAGAAATCATCACATTAACTTGTATCATTATGCTTAACCCGACAATTGCAACATCACGGTACAAATTACAAAGTCATATATCCTATAGTATAACTTCTGATGTGTCTGTATTTCATCACATTAACTTGTATCTTCTTCTTTTTTTTCATTTTTTTTTTTAGATTTTTCCTTTTTCAATAGTTTGTTTTATCCTAGGAGTAATTTCCAATAGAATGAACTCTCCTTTTCTAGTTATATGAAATAGATTGCTGATGTGCAAATGGAATTTTGCACAGCAAAGGTCAGAACTCTTACCCCTCCAAATAATAAGGATTGAGGGGGCAAAGTGATTCAGCCCCAATTGAAACAAGATGTGCTGTCCGCATCTCTTCTAACTCTGGTAAAACTATCTCCTCTATCTAAAATAATAAAGAAGGAAAAAAGGACCACCTTGTTAGAGAAGACGATAATAATTGTAACTCCACGTAATTTCATAAAGCAATACACAGGAAAAGAGAGACAAAGAAAGCAAGAAAGTAAAAGAGTAAGTGGTAAAAGACTAGGTGTTTACCTGACTACCAAAGGTACTACAAAGTAGCTGCAGGGTATCCTCGCATTTAGTCGAGATCTCAGTATTTGACACATCATGGAACCACTGTAAATTAAAAAAGAAAATCAGATAAAGTGCATCTATGTAGATAGAAAAATAAAATGAACTTATCTTAAAAATGGGCACCTCAGAGTATTTTCCGAGTTTCAAAGATTGCAGTGTGGTAAAATTATCAGAAGATGACAAGTTCGGCAAACACAGAGGTGACTGAAAGTAACATAGAAAAGATTGTAAGTTCTGAAATTATAGTTATGATATCTTTAGAAACAAATAAGACGACTATTAATCAGAGACATGAATGGAAAGAAATGAGGGAACTTCATCACGCTTTATTGCATTGTCTCCAGTAATACAGTATAGTTATATAAAAGTACGTAAAATGAAAGAGGATTACTTACAGGTCTCAGACTGATTTTATCAGAAGGAGAGGAGCCTGCTATGGCTGAGTATCTAAACATTACATGTAGACGGACATAGTGTTCATAAATAAAACAACAAGTATTTGTGACATGTGCAGAAATTAGGATAAAGAAGAAAAGGTAGATACATAAGCATAGCATCCTCAACAGAGGCTGCGAGGGGAGAAACAACTTCAACTGTCCCGCCGTCACACAAAACACTGCCATTTCAATAATTACAAGAGTCAGATAGGTGCATAATAGCGAAGGGTTCTTTTGCAAATTAAACTGAATTTCATATTGTAATTTAAAATAAAACCAATCTTTTCTTCTATTTGATGGAAATAAAATGCAAGTTTTTCAGATACTGCAAAATAAAACCAAGCTATAATACTAATGTTATTGTAAAGGTAAGTTCCGCTTAATGGGAACAGTTTGACCCCTACTAAAGAGCCTCCGTTTTACATAAATACAAATTAAGTGAAGAAAAAAAAGCTAAGATGATTTATGTGTCAGTGTCGGTGTTTAAACAAACAGATCAGAAAGCTATTTTTGAGTTGAGAAGAGAAACTTTGGAGCAATATAATGTCACTCTCTCATAGTATTATCTTTTGGTTTAACAGTTGTGGTAATTGCAAGTAAACACAAAGAATATTGCGTCCTAGTTGCAGATATGGTACAAAGAGTCAGCTATATCGGCAAAAACCTATCAAATACACATATAGAGGAAAATGAAGAAGCAAAATAAAGCTGAATGTACCCAGTCATATCGGTGCGCCCATAAGTGGTCTTAAGGCCGACTATACCACAGAGGGATGATGGAATCCTGACTGAACCACCCCCATCAGTACCAACGGCAGCAGGACACAAGCCAGATGCAACAATTGAGGCGGGACCTGACGATGAACCCCCAGTATACCTGTCTAATGCATGTGGGTTTCTAGCTGTTCTGTATTCATTTGCAGTTTAAACAAATATAAGAAACCAAAACAGTGAGTACAGGTCAGAAGAAGTGAAGAGTACAGAAATTTTGAAGAGGTAAAAACTGTCAAATTTTAATACCCATGGTTAGGATTGTTTCCGGTAACTCCAAGTCCCAGCTCATGCATGTTAGCTTTCCCTATTAGTATCGCACCACATCGCCTCAATCGAGCCACACACACTGCATCCTTATCCACTGCTCGTACCTGATCAAACCATGAGGTACCACCTGCAATATCATTCCAAACAAAAGTTTGTGTACCTGTTGACTGTATTCGCATGAAAATAACATATATGAAAGAAGGATGAGGCCTACTTCTGCTTGGAAAAGGATAGCAGTCAACATCATCCTTGATTGCTATGAAAATTCCATCCAGTATGGATATCGGTTTCCCTGTGCATAAGATGGTCTTAATCAGTAATGATTTTCCGTTAAATCCTGTTACTGAATCTGGAAGCAAGTTATTTAGATGCACATGTCTACGATTCCATAAGCAATTAATGTTACAAGTACCTTCAACAAATCTTGAAGTGGAAACCTCTGCTTGCTTTCTGACATCTTCAGGATTGAAGTGTATCAACATTGGCATGGATGGTTTAGCAGTGTTCCACTCTTTTATCGCTGATATAAGTTGCTCGGCTACCTTCATAATTGAAAATATTTAGATTGCATGCCATCATAAAAAGGACATAGATACAGAAGAACTTTTAAGGATCACGCCACCAACAAAGTTGACTTTTGCTTATACTTTTACAACAAGGTTGTACACAATGAACCATTGTACAAAACAGTTACCAGAATTGTGGTAACTGCATGCTCATCCAGCTGTTAATTATGCTCCTTGAAACTATTATAAATAAAAAACATGGAGATAACATACAACAGAAGGGGTGGTAACATTAGATCGGTATGCATGCGCATAATCTCGTATCTTCCAGTAGAGAAATGGAGGGCTCTCTTTGTTATGACGAATGGAGGGGTCATAGTTGGGGAGACAATGTGTGGCCGTGTGAAGCCGGTCAATTGGATTTCTCTCTTCATCCACAATCGCCACCTCATTTTCAGGTTCTGCCATTTTATCACTAAAATTAATAAAACAGAAAGTCCCTTTGCAGAATGACATTAAATTTTTCCTATATATTTTTTTCCTGAGAAAATAAAGTTATTCTCATGGTCAGTTATTAAATTCCTAATAAGATATTCTCTAATATAAAATTATAAATATTAGCAGTTGATAGGTTACCTTGGGGTGGAAACTCTGGACGGTACATTGGCCGTTCAGGGATTACCGTGTGACGGAGCAACTGCAAAAGTCAAATAAAGAAAGAATTAAAAAGAAAAGTAAAAATTTTATAATTGGTTATGAGATACACTAGGTACTGTAGAATGTCCAAGAGTTCGAACAGTTCCAGTTTTGAACCATGACAATAAGACAGTCTAATTGTCGAACTTGTCCATAGGACCATAGCTTATATAGCTCCCTTCGGATCTGCTCCTGAATTAGGAAGAAAAGAAAGAGCAAAGGAATGGGAAGCAAATGAGGAAGTCATGTTTCTTACCCTCCAAATTGAGAGTAAACAAATTTTGAAGAAATGAATAGAGAATTCTCCCCAATCACTTGCTACAAATTTAAATCGGGAGCAAGATGAATGTCCCTCTTTCTCCCCTCTCCCTTCTTACAGTTTGTTGATGTCTCTCATTTTTGTTAAATTTGGTACCAAAGCATCAGAAAGCATAGCTATTCGAAGGACTAAACCAAACTTGAGGTACAAAAATTGGAAAGCAAAGAATTGTCATGTGCTAATAACTAATTATGAAGTTAATGAAGAATAAAATGCAAAAAAGGAGAAGACCTGAGTCATCTTATTTTGGTTCTTGAGGGTAGAGATGATGAGGGGACCTAAGACAGGCGACTCCATTAGCCACACAAAAAGCTTCAGCGAAAATCCAGTCAGGTGTGGCGCTGTTCGTTCATCATTTATACTCAAAATTAGATTAAGAGTTCAAACTTGCCCAAAAAGAAAAAGGAGAGAAATTGGAGAGGGACAGAAAAGTGTACAGGTGATCTTCTGGGGCTGGTACTTGACGGAGGAGAGGTCGACCTCCTCCACCGGTGGCATCAGCTTCATCTTTCCCATTTCTTTTCTCTTCTCCTTCTCCTTCTCCACTTGGCTTCTTTCGCTCTCGGATATATTTGAAAGCGAAAAGATAACAGAGTATAGACGAGGAAGTTGTGAATCCGAAATAATTATAAAAGAAAAATGTAGGTGGTTCAGTTAAGAAGTTCAGAGGAGGACCAGGAATTCAGATCCTCTCCGATACCGTAATAGAAATTTTTTAGAATTAGTGGATCTGGACCGTTATTTTTTACTTGGCATGAATCTCAAAGCCCAATAATACTGCTTCTCCTGTGCTACCCGAATCTCAAAGAAGCAGGGAGTTAATCTCAAACCGTAAAGTGAGGGGAATGGGAGGATACTTTTCCGGACCATCAGATCAGTCCATTAAAGCTGGTGAGACAGACTTAATTTGGTCTTATCCTCTGCAATTATGGAAGGGTGAAGGAGAGATTTAAAAATGAAATGCAAAGACATTAATTTGCTATTCAAACTTCCAAAGAGTTTGCAAACTTAGTCAAATGATTAGGTTTGGAGTCGTGGACTTTGTTTACTTTCTATTGTTTTATTCTTTGCATTTATTTAAAAAATAAAAGAAGATCAAATTAATTACGTGTGCTATAATATTTTCTTGTACAGTTGGATATTTTATTGAAGGATTGCGATAGAAATTGCTCAAGTGAACAATAATTGCAACAGTTCATGTTCTGCTAAAATGGTCAGCTGTCAGTATCCTGACGTAATTCTTGCTTCCAAATGGGGTATCTTTGGATGGAACGGAGTAGGCTGCTTTTATGAAAGAAAAGCAGAGTTTTACTTTTTCTATCTTAATTATTCAAAATTGTTGAGATTTGTGTATAAAAAAAAAAATTATCAAGATATGTAAATAAATTTTTTTGAATAATTGAGATCGAAAAAACAGAATATTATTTTTCCATAAAAAAAGCAGCAGAGGCTTATTATGGATTGGTTTGCTTTTCATTACCTTTTGTCGCCGCATAGAAACTTAGGTCACCTAAAATATACTAAATAGCTTTTATTAAGTTCCTCTCAGAGCCGTTTTTTTTTTTCCATCGATACTGTTAAATTTCTCAAAATTCATTTTAATATCGCAAACGTTAAATTATTCAACGTTCAATGCGTCAAGTAAAACGCTGAATTATTCAGCGTATTCCTCATCGGCGTTCCAGGTTTGAATAATTCAGTTTTTCAAGTTTTTTCAAAATATTAAGTTCAAAAAAACAAAATAAATTAATTTGTCGGCAATTATTTCGAACTTTAAATTTATTTGTTGATAATTAATTAATTTACAGTAAAAAAAATCTAACAAAATGCAGATTAAAATTCAAAATTTAAACTAATGTATCTTTTGATAGGAAACCTGATTTCTTATTATAATTTTACTTCAGAAAGCTCACAAAAAGATCTACATAACTTGTTAATTAAAATTCACAACTTTCGGGTAATTATGTATTTTCCTTTTATTTGAAACCGAAATAGTTATTTGAAGATAATTTATTGGAGGTCATTTAACAAATTTATTTGCTATGATCAAATTAAATAATTTTATTATTATATTTATTTTCAGTAGAAAAAGTGGTACGCTCAATTATTCGCGTTTGTAATACTGTGCATCTTAACTTAAACGTGATCGTCACATATATTATTTAAATTAATTAGTTTGCACAGAAGCCCCTACATGTGTTGTTATTCAATTTACCTCCTATAAAAAAAATATATCGACGTCTTAAAAGTATAGGTATATATTCAATGCTACAAATTTCAAGTTGGATTATATTTATTTTTACAATACTCGTCTAATCTTTGCAAATAAAACAAGTCTAATATTAAACATAATATGTGATCATTTTGGTATTATTTTGTTATTTTTTATTTTGACCTTCTCTCAAAATAAAAAAAACTGAGTTGCTCAAATCACAGAAAAGAATATTATAATACAGAAAATTAATATCAATAGTTCGGAGCGAATATCAATTTTGGACCGTTTTTCTTCATTTTAAATTAGAAAGCCATATCAGTATCTACACTCAAATATTCACACAATTTATGCACTATAACTACCATAATTATTTGGGGGCGTAAAAATTTCAGCACTGAATTTTTTTCTAAAGTATTAATACTGATGTACGGAAGTATTTATAACTACGAATGAACAATTTTTACATAAATAAGTGTCTCTCCAACCAAATCTCTAAAACGTACCCACACCATAAATACATGTGGGGACCACTCAAACTACATGGGGGGCATACACGTTTTTACATGTGGTTTTTTTTTCTACGTTCAATCTCGTCCATATTTCTGAAGATTTCTGAGAAATTTTGCAAATATAAAACCACGAACATCTTCTATGTAATTTTTTCTTTCAAATGAGATCCATAATGACATACTTTGAGGCTCATCATCACACAAGTATTTAAACCTCGTCGTGCAAGTATTTGTATCTATATTTACAAGTATTTTTTACATATGACACTAGATGACGTCTAAAAGTATTATTATCAATGATGTCTAGCTATTTTGTCCATATTCCGACCGTACTTGTATGAAAACCTGTGCCTAAAACTCTAAAGTCGTGTCTATTTCATTAAATATCTGTAGGATGTGGTACTGCTGCGCTTTTATTTCTTATTTTGCAGGAAACAGGCGAAACAGAGGAAGAATATGGATTCTGAAGGTTTACACACGGACCGTTGCACCATATGCATGCGGTCCGTACACCCTCTGCCCGGCCACAAACTGACCACAGACGACCAGACACAGACATGTATATGATGTTGAAATTTTTGCACCTGAACTTAAAACAGTCATAACTTTTGACTCGTAACTCCGTTTTGAGTGTATGACCACTTTTCGGAAAGCTTGCGAGAAGATCTACAATCTGACCAAAGGACACAGGCACACGGTCCGTGCACCCTTTCATACGGACCGTGCATGGCATTTCTGGAAACATAATCCAAAGATGAAATTGGTTCCAGCTGGAGAAGGTCGCGAATTGGGCCATTAAAGTGCCTCTCTGTCCAACAGAGAGGTCATTCTAGATCTGATAATCGATACCTAGGGTTTGGAGCTTACGGCTTGGCTTGGAGAAGGAGAAGAGAGGCGAAAATCGAGAGATTTGCGACGGATCTTCTCACTACTTCGAGTTTTACCATGAGCTTTATCTTTATCATCTCTTTTATTTGTTTTAGAACTATGTTTGAGTAAACTCTTAGTTTCTAGGGTTAAGATGTAGTCGAATGCTTTGTTTTACTTGCTAGTTTATTGGAATTTGTGTTGGATTTTGTGATTGATTATTGTGTATTGTTTTATTGCTTAGTTGAACTTGTTTGAATTGATTGGTTTATCGTTAGATGCATGGCCACATCTAGATGGTATTTTAAGACCTTGATATTCACTCGACCAAACTAGGTATTTGAGGTAGGTTTGTGAGCCGAGAGGTGAAACCAAGTTGTAGCCGAGAGGTGAAGCTTTCCTCGTATCGAGAGATCGAGGTTATCTTTAGTAAACCAACAAGTAACTTAGGTTAATTAAGCCAATAAACGAAAGTTGAGGTTTAAGAACCCTAAGAGGGAGGAAATTGAGTTTTGTACCAAGTAATTAAGCCAAAATGCGAGAGTTGAGGTTTAGGGACTCAGGTACGGTTAATAGAACCCTACACAAAGAAACAACACAGAAACCAGTAGCTGCTGTATCAACTCGAGGGCCACACGGACCGTGTATGAATGTACACGGCCCGTGTATGAAAGTGCACGGACCGGGTACCAAGAGGCTAAGCTGAGATGAAGTCAGAAACCCTAGGAACCCCTTTTTATTCATTCTAAAACACCTTTACTGTTTTAAACATTGTCATTAATCTGTTTAGGAATTTAAACAACCAAAACCAACATTTTGCAGACTTCTAGAGTTTTTATATAATCTAAGTAGAGTTCAATCTATTTTCATCCGTCCTGTGGATCGATACCTGATTATACTGCTCGATAGGATTGTACACTTGCAATCTGACTCGAAAGGTGTACCCAAGGTTAAAAGGTATAGCTTGCTATACTGAAACTTTGTACATACGCTTCCGTGTGAACAATCAAATATTGCAAGAATTTATACATATGCACTCAAGTATTTATACCTATGAGGTTAACTATTTTTGTTAAAGGAAGGTTGACGCGGGGATACAGGGTTCCCACTACTTCATTAGAGGGAGATTGATGCGGAGACGATTGGAGGTATAGAAAAGGAATGATCATAACAAGCTAGGTTGGTTGTATGCAATCTTCTAATTACTTTGTTTGACATAATTTGCAAAACATACATGAGTTGAATTTAACCGTTTTCATGATTTAGTGAATTTTTAGGTTCAAGATGATTATCATTACAAGATTAATTTGAAGAACCAAAAAAAGTTTCATGAAGATCTTAATTGCAAGACCAAATTGAAGAACCGACGAAATCAACAAGACTTTACGAAGCTATAGATTTATAATAATCAAATAGAAAAGTAAAGTAAATTTGAGATTGTTGATTTATGTGGAGCAACCGTTCGGAACGAAATGAACAGTATGAAACGAATTAATTCATAAAATAACAGAGAGTTCCAAATTAGTTCCGTCCAAAACAGTTGTGATCCGTTGGAACGCTTAACAAGAAAATCATGGGATAAATTGTACTAACCGTCCTGAATGGACATAGATGTTCAGAACGGTTAATATTAATTTAATAATGCGGAAACCTTAATTTCAATATTTGTACAACCCGTTTGGAACGGATCACTTCCGTCCGAACGTATCTAGCAAATATGGAGCCCCACTATAAAATGAGTTACCCCCACTTCAGATTTGACTAAGCTAGCCGCCTTCCACATTCAAAAAGTATTTGCTGTGCATTTTTGAAAGCTTTCATTGTTGAGTGAGCTTAAACTTCAATATCCTCTCAATTATCTCAAATCCACTCGACTTATCTTCTTTTAAATATAGTTTAGTGTCTAAAATTTAGTTCTAGAACATTCTCATCCATAATATGGATATCTACTTAGTGCTCTATTCGAATAGTTGTGTGACTTTCCAGCTTGTAGGGTATTAAGGGGCTCACCTTCTCGAGCGTCATCCGCTCACCATATATCCATAGTTGTGTAACAATCCCCGTTGTTGGGACTCTCCAACTCGAGTTTCTATGCTCACTTTATACACGAGTTAGGTTGTGACTTCCTATCTTTGTTGGGCTCACGTGTCACGAGTTGTATTATTTCTTTTTGGGTAATAGGAAAGGAGCGCCGACGAGGTTGCTCTACCCCGGAGACGTAGGCATTTTACGCCGAACTCCGTTATCATCTTGCGTGTCAAATTTCTTTAACTCTACTCTATTTACTTTTACCTGTGCAACACTTACTTGGTTGTTGTTTGACTTGTTAGTTTAGAGAGCTTAATCGAAAAACGTCAAATAGTCTTTAAGACTTCCTATTCATCTTTCTTTAGGTGCCGTCAGGAACTACAAGCTATGCATCAAAGTATTAATATCTTATTTTTCAAGTATTAATATATTATCTTTCAAATATTTATATCTATGAAGGTTGACGTGGGAACGAGTGCAGAGACTGAAAAAGAGGGAATCATATAATTAGTGAGGATCATGGTACATCATTCCTCTAATGTTGCTGCAGGGATTTTGAGAATACTTAAGTGCAGAGATTAATAATTATTCTTTAAATTAATAGTCAAAAGTTGAGATTGGTTGTATTTTTACATTCTTTTTAAATGCCAATGCTGCAAATCTAAACCGGAGTGGGTTTGCATCCAGCAATTAATGCTTGTCCCATCCTATAGACAAAATTAACATGATATTAAAAACCTTTTCACGCATTGGTGTTTAATAACCTGTTGGCATTTTCTTCGTTTTAATCTCAAGAATATATGAGAAGGGACATTTGAAGTAGAAAAAAGGTGTTTCTGAATCTATATGCGCTCTATTGTAGATCTTAAATTTGATCAGATTTATTTATGAGATATTTGACTTTTCTATGGATACAACTAGCTTAATAAAAGAAGAATTGAACAAGTCAAATGTCAAATATCGCAATTGGCTTCTAGAATTTCAAAAATGACATCCATTCTTATCCTCTTCAATAATAGACTTGCATATATTTCCAACATGAGGAGGGATCAAGTTACAACAATTTTGAGTTACAACAAAGTTATTATGACTATTTTTTACATTTTGAAATTTCAAATTGTCGATCTAAACCGTTCAACATGATCTCCACAATAAAATATGCTTCCAAATCAAATTTTATATTTTTTTTGAATTTTTATACTATTTATTAAGTATTTTACAAAAACTAGTCATATTCAGACTATTGAATTTTGTACCATCTTAATAAATAGTAAAAAAATTCAAAAAAATGTAAAATTTGATATGGAAGCACATTTATTGTAGAGATCATGTTGAATCGACGATTGAGCAATGGTATGAAAAGCGTCCATTGTCTAACGGATAGGACAGAGCTCTTCTAAACCTTTGGTATAGCTTCAAATCCTATTGGAGGCAATTTGAGTATTCTTCTTACTATATAAAGATTAAGAACTCTATTAAATTTAAATAAATAAATTTTTCCTTTTTGAGTTTGGGATTTTAAAATGGTTGTGATAACTTTGTTGTAACTTGATCCCTCCTCTTCCAACATATAGGGCAGAATTATACTTAAAATTCGGCTGGCTACTTGTATAAGCATATTAGGGTATATTCTTAATTACAAGGTACATATTTATTTTCAAAGTCCAAACAGTCGATCCGAACAATTCAACATGATCTCCATAATAAAATGTAGTTGGAGACCAAATTTTACATTCTTTATAAACTTTGTTTTACTAACTTTTTCAGAAAATTAATGCATTAACATGCCATGAAAATCTAGAATTTTTTACTGCTTGACTTGATAGTAAATAATTTTAATAATTTTATTTTTATATCTATACATAGTTCTCAAGAAAAAAAATAGTTTGAACGGTTTAATTTTGTAGTATGAACTTTAAAAATAAATATATACTCAATCTGACCAATTCATCTCTGTTATTGCAAATAAGATGAAGTCTCATTTATTTGGAAGATATTAAGTTACTTGTTGTCATTAAATTTGTTTGTTTTTTTTTTAAAATATTGTGCACTCCCTTTACTGCATGTTTAAACTTGAAAGTATATTTTTAATTTTAAATTACCGCCCATAAATAAATTAATCCTTCTGCACAGAACTCTTCCCTAAGAACCCTCTATAATACCCAATTGATATTGGTCACTTATTATCTAACATGGAGGGTTCAAATGTTTCGTGTTTTTTATGTCTCATCATGTGTCATATTCTTTATTTTTATTTTCAAAGTTCAAATTGTCTATTTGAATCATTTAATATGATATTATATTGAAATATGCTTAGAGACCAAATTTTATATTTTTTAATTTTTTTCACTATTATTTTATATAGATACAAAATCAATATTTTTGTATGGTCTAGAAACAACGATTTTGTATCTGTTTTAAAAAATTGTAAAAAGATTTCAAAAAAATATAAAATTTGGTCTCCAAGTATATTTTAATATGAAGATCATGTTGAGCTGTTCAGATCGACAGTTGAACTTTGAAAACTAAGATATAGAATGTGAGGCACACTGAGACATCTGAGCCCTCCTCTTATTTAATTTGTAAATTTATTTTTTCTATCCTCGTAATAAATACAAATTTTAATCTATGTAGGTTTTTCGGGAGTGCGTATCCTCTGAGATATCTCATATTTTGCGTGACCGACGTGTCCGGTGTTTATTCAAAATAATGTTGAGAGAAGTAGTATGGTGGACTCTTTAATTAATTAATTTAAAAATGTTGAGGTAAAAAAAATAACTATATCTAGTATTAACAAAATTTAATTAATTTGACATATTGGTTTGTATTACCTTTAAGAATTTATGTTTAGATATTTTTTTGAAAACAATTAATTTTTTTTAATATGGTCATATTCTTTGTTGTCATGTAATCTAATAATAGATTTTAATTTTGTCTCTAAAAATCAAGATAAATAATAAATTAATATCAGACACGAAAATATTTAGATTAATTTCAATTCAAATAAAAAATCACATAAAATACAAATTTATTTTAATAAACTAAACTTGCAAGGAAATAAAGATAAAGAGTTATTATTGTAGAATTTTGGAGGTAAATAGTAAAGAAGGGCCAAATTGTATACGGATAATCAACCAATAAAAAATACATGTTTATTTCTTCATATTAATGGCTATTTGTTATTTGTTTTATTTCATAACTGAAACTTACCCCTAAAACATTTCAACTTCAAAGAATTGAAAATAATAAATTAAAAAGCTCATTCTTTACAAATGAAAATTTCACCAAACAACTTTGTTAGATAATACTTTGTATCAATGCGAAGTGTATTTTTAATTAATAGAGTTTCTAGTATTTTTTTTATTGAATCATGATAATATATCATGAATGTAGTTTGTACCATTTTTTTGTTCTAAACTCACAGGAAAATTTGTACATACCATCTAATGCATAATCATACAAGTGAGAAAAAACAAACGACATGTTATGCAAGAAATGAAATATTTATATTACAAGTTCGACTAAGTCGACTAAAGTCAATAAAAGAAAACTTGTTTTTTATCTATTCTTTTTTACTACAAAAATTATACTTAAATTTTGATGTTATACTTCTTAAATTGAAAAATGAAAAGATTTAACTAAAATAATAGACTTTAATTAAAATAAAATAAAAAATCAATGATTTTTAATATAAAAATAGTTCATTCTAAAAAAATACTATCTAGAGAGAATTGAAATAAGGACATATTTGTTCATACAAATAAAATTTTAAATTTTTTATGTTAATAAAAAAATTATTGTGTCAATATCATTGGATTGGGATCTGCTGCGATCTGAAGTTTGGGTACATTAATCCTGAAATTTCTACTTTTTCAAATCTAGCCGTCTAATTTTTATGTACACGTATCTCGAAACAGCTAGTTTTTATGTACATACATCTCGAAATCTGAATTTAAAAAAAATAAAAATTTCAGAATACTGTTCACATAAAAAGGAGTGCAGCATATTGTCTTCCCAATATCATCACCCATGTTTGAAACTGTGTCGAAGATCTCCTAAAAAAAAAAAAAAATGTGTCGAAGATTTTGTCTTGCCTAAGCAGCACGTGTTCCCTCGTGTCCCTGACTATTTCCATAATTACACGGTGTACGAGGTCCATTTTTCTGGTTCTACACGAGTGGTACGAAATGTGGACCCCATTTTATTAAAACT
>JAJGRW010000739.1:0-199047 GCA_025461045.1 Carex parvula
AGCCGATAGAAGACATGTAAGTTGTTCTATCGTGTTCAGCTCTAGCTAGCGGTAAGAAATTCATTAGTAGATCCAGTTTTTACCCGATAGAAGACTGCAGTTATGTAGTAATGATTGTACTTAATTCATTTTCAAAATAATGTATTGATATTTTTATATGGACTTCATTACTATTAGCTGTATAATTCAGCTTAATATTAGCATTATAATTCAGTTTAATGACTTTAAGATTTAGTTTATTTAATTAAGTCTAATTAACAAAGTGCTACAGAAAGAATAACAGCTAATGTTCAAAATAAAAAAAATAATATTCAAGAGAATTTCAACTATATTTTTACTAATTCAAACAAAATATGTCTTTTATATATGCTTCAGTTTAATTATATTACAATTCAACTTAATGACTTAACTAATTTTGTTTTTAATTTGAATAACTTATCATAAACTGGTTTGATTTTTTATTTATTTATAAAGTTAGATCAATGTCTCACCGACAGAAACCGTGGGTATTTTGCTTCATTGTTCAATTACAATTATTAATTGTGCGGCCTCCTGACTGGAACCGCATCGACATTGTGCAGACTTCAGTGTTTGGAGCCGCATAATGCTAGAGCGGCATGGGTAGAAATCGAATTCCCCATAAACATAGGTATTTTGGTTTATTTATTCTTTTCGGAATTATGTTATAAATAAAATTTTGGCACATGCGGTCTATTCAAAGAATCAAACCGGAGCAGCCTTCGGATCCGGTATTTTCCGATTTAACCACCGGTCTGGTCTAGAATGTGACTGGAATGTGATCATGACTTGAGAATGCATTATGTTTTTCCAACTTAAACGAAATGAACAGTGGATTTGACACCGAGTTTTTGCCTAAGAAAACCTACTAATTAATTTAAATTTTATAAAGGCCCCAACCAACCCTACTAATTAATTTTAAATTGACTGGAATGTGACTTGCATTTTTCCGCGGTGATCATTAATTATAAGTACGTACAATCCAGATATGATAGATTAATTAATTGTTTCTAATTACGTACCTCTTATTTTCTTTGCTAAACTAGGTGACATGATAGTACGTCGTACTTCTATTTTCTTTTGTTTGAAATATATATTTAACCACCAGTCCATCTTAGACCAACCTATAAATTAAACAACTAGTCTTCATTCGTGTAGTAAATAATACTATAATTCGAGTGATGTAACTAGTTAAGGTATAATTTTATATGTATACATTGTGAGAATAAGCCGACAAAAATTGATATTTTTGAGGATAATTTTTTTTTTTTTTGCCATACTTTACCTTTAAAATTTTCAAGTTTCAAAATTAAACACCCATGCAATTTTTAAGCCTCCCCCATATAAAATTTTTGAGGATAATTTTTTTTTTTTTTTTGCCAAACTTTACCTTTAAAATTTTCAAGTTTCAAAATTAAACACCCATGCAATTTTTAAGCCTCCCCCATAATTCAACATATGTATTGAAATTTTATAGGAAATGAAATTTTGTAATTTTTGTAAATTCTTACTACTTTTCTTGGAAGGAAAATATATTGATTTTAAAAAATTTGGATCATCCTGTTCTCCAATTTTTCCTATCCTAAAAAAAAGTAAAAACTATTAAATAATATATAATTTGATTTGTTAAGTAATTTTAATACGTAAATTATATAGAAGATTGACCATTTGAGTTTTAAGAAATAAAGATTCGAAGCCAAAGCATGAAAAGAACCTTGCTTTACAAAGCATTTTAGCTCACCTATACATGTATGCGTGTATAAACGACCGAAATTTTTATTTATACCATAATCAAAAAATAAACCAAATCACTCCAATTTGATGAGAATTCAAAAAATATCTAAGTCGCCAAACTATTATGCGACCTAAAGGACTGAGGGCTGCCAATAGGCCCTGCGGCTCCAGTCTAGGAGCCTCCCAATGGATTAGCGGCCCCATCTTTTTTTTTTGGTAAGTGGCACAGATGTGGCATCCTATGCTGAAATTTTTTGTCTCTAGTACCAATAAATATCGCCGGCAAAGAGAACAAGGGTTTTGTTTTTTAGTTTATGTCAGTTAATAAAATTTTTGTAAAAAAAAAAAAAGATGGGGCCGCTAATTCATTGGGAGGCCTCTAGACTGGAGTTGCAGGGCCAATTGGTGGCCCTCAGTCTTTGAGACCGCAGGGGCATTTGGTGGCATCGGTATTTTTAGAATTCCCACCAAATTGAGGTGATTTGGTTTATTAATTTTTTGTTTATTGTATAAATAAAAATTTCGGTATAAACGACTCTAGAATTTTTTTAATATGATTCATATATTAAAATTTCATTGGAGATCAAATTTCATAATTTTTAAATTCTTTTATTGTTTGCAAATAAGAAAAAAAAATTGTTGTTTTTGTATGGTCCATAGTCTTTAAATCAAATTACAAAGATTGTATAAAAACATTTTGTTAGAAAAAGGTATAAATCTGACTTAATTAGATGATTTTTTGTCCTCAACCGGTCTAGTTAAATATAAAACAATTGTTAGGTTCGAGTCCGGCTAATATGACATCAGTGTCGTATGACACCAACTACAAATTGATTGGATAGACTTCAAACGACTAATTCAAACTGTTCAAACCGATTTACTTATGAGTGATGTGTTTCATGTAATTTTTTTTATATTTTTCTAGTTATTTTAGTATCAAATTAAGCGGTCAGAAATGTTGAAAAATGAATGCATTAAAATTAACTTAAAAACTCACACATTTGACCGCTTGATTTGATACTACATAAATTCGAAAAATTATAATTTTTGCATGTAAACGCACAACTAATGGAATAGATCGGTTTGAATGGTTCGGATTCACTGTTTGAAGTCGATTCGATAAATTTTAGATTTGGTGTTATATAGGCTGAAATGACACTGATGTCATATTAGCCAGACTCGTTAGGTTCATGTGTAGACGCATATAGCACAATGAGTAATTATAATATATATCTACACCTACGGGTTCAGATAGAAATTTCTTTTTGTAATATATACTTATAATTAAGTTGATCTTTTTTAGGAGTTGGAGTCATCCTACCGGCATATACTATTGGCTATGTTTGATGTTTGGATGACACAAGAATAGAGGCTATTATAGAATAGTAGCTATTCAGAATAGTAATGTGTATTCAAACAACATTTTTACTATTCGAAATAGCTAGAATAGCTACTATTCTCTATACCTTGTAAATGTTAGAATAGCTACTATTCGGAAGTGTGAAGAGAGAAAAAAAAATAATTTTTTTTTCGGATTTCCGCTAACACAGTCTCGAAATGACAAATTTGACACCACTTTTGCTTTCTTCATGTCGTGACAATTCGTTTGAAATATCACTTGCCTATATTTCCTCTTAATTAGTACATTGTTAACACTATTATTTATTGGTTACAACTATTCACTATTCCACATGTACAATCCACACAACATTTTTACTAATCCGAATAGCATCATTTTCACACTAATTTGAAAATCATTATTTTTTCTCTGTTCTCATTTACTATTCTCAAATTTTACTATTCTAGCTCCCATCCAAACGTACCCGCAAGAGTAAACATTGATTAGTATTGTCTGTAAAGGTAAACATTGATTAGTGTTGCAAATAAGTCAACATAAATTATTAATTTTGAAATATCATTACTGATGAGAATATCTATGAGAATATTGATGTAATTAAGTACTTTTACTCTTGCGGATAAAATAAATTCTTACAATAGTATTGCACGCTACTTGTATATTTTGTCAAGATTTGGTTCATAAATCTTACTTGAAAAGTCTAAATGTGGAAATTAAGACAATACGAATTATAGAGCTGTGGACTTAGGGGAGTGGTACGGTACTTTGTCTTTTTCGAAGAGACGTAAATTTAATTCTTAGTTTTAGAAAAATAAGATCTAAAAGATGTTGTGGTATAACGAAATTTTTTTAATAAAAAAAAAATATGAATTCAGTTCTTAAAAATGTATTAAGAGAGAAATGAATTGTATAATTTTAGTGATCTATAAGAATGAGGGGGCATGAATCTTGTCGTGCAGTGTAGATCAAGATCAAGTAGCCCAATATTACACTACCTAGTGTCAAATTTCTAATTAACTTTTAAATTGCCTAAAAGCTTGACGGGTACACGTAGAGTGAGAAAAATAGTACGACGGAGCCGGCTCTGCGACAGAATGGCATGGTTACGGTACGGAACGGCATGGCACGCGAGTCAATTATGTGCTGTGACTATTCACGTGCCGTGACTATTTTTAGAAAATTTGACACTGCACAGCATGTCACGCGAAAGATCTAGTCATGGCACGACACAGCACGTGCTCACGCGAGTCTCGTGTAATTAGGAATGTTAGATCTTTACTAAATGGTGTATCTTAAATAAACTAACCTAAATTATGATCAAATGGTCACGCGAGTCACTTTTAGTCACGGCACGTTTGGGCACGGCGTGACTCTCGTGGTGTGACCATTCATGTGCCTGACCACCCCTTGACATTTTGGTCACGGCACGACAAGGCACGTGAAAAATTAACTTGGTTACGGTACGGCACGGCACAAAACCAAAGTCACAGCGTGTTAGTCACGACACGACACATTTTTTCCACTCTAGATACACATTAGTTCTGAGTGGAGACCGAATAATTAATCAGATAAAAAAAAAGTAAATCTCCAAAAGAAAAAAACATTAGCTATGTTAATAATTGTTTTTATTCGTATGTATTTGATAAAACATGTATGTACAAGGATTTTTCCTTTTTGTTATCTTAACGGATTAGAATATAAATAAGAAAAGATTTTCACTAACCTATCGGGTTAGGATACAAATAAGAGCTGCTTAGTATATGTTAGAGATCTAAACACATGATATAAATACATGATGTGACGTGATTAGTTATAATATTACTTAAATACGTATATTACGTGTTTAATATATTTGTTTGTTTGTTATAATTTAGTTAATTTATATGAGCTATTATTTATTTAATAATTAACTATTTCTATTCATTATCTGTTAATCTTAACAAATAAGGGTCGAATATGAATTAAACAAATGTTTAGCAGTTAAGAATAAAATACGAGTAAAACTAATTTTAGAATAGTATATACGGGTAACAAAATATCTTCACCCAACTTGTACTGTAACTATATATTGACATCCTTGGAAAATATATTGTGTCAACTCACAGACCAAAACCGAACCGACATTAAAAGAAATGTGCCACCCACGAACCGACATTAAGAGACTAATGTGCCACCCACCAATGTTATCTTTTTACAATTCAGGATTCTATCTTTTCCGGTGAAGAATTAATTAATTGTTTCTGATTGTACAAATGTACAATATCTGTTGTTACGGATAGGGGGCTGCAAATGAACCGAACCGACTCGAACTTACTTTCAATTTGAATTTGATTTTAATTAATTTTAAACGAACTCAATTTCGAACTTTTACAAACTTTGTTACGACTTACGAGTTATGACTTATGGCTGGGCTATATATAGTTTGAAATTACAGCACTTCAATAAAAACTCAGGTATTCTGAATTCTAATTACATAGTACATCAGAGTTTATATCAAAGTTCATTACAAATACCATAATTTATATCAAACACTAAAGTTTAGTAGAATCAAAGTATCCAAAGTTTTTCAAATAGCCAACGGGAGCAACATCACCAAAGTTTTCAAATATCCAAAATATTCAAAGTACAATTTAAATATCAATAGAATAGAACAATCACCAAAATCTTAGAATTATTACAAACCCAAATATTATCCTAAATAAAACATTAAAGTTCATTATCAGCGGAAATCAACGGTTCACGTTTGAGTTAATTTCGAACTAAGTTTGATTTGCGGACCTATTTCGAACGAACTAGGTCCAGTTTGAGTTTGGTTTGAATTAATTTCGAACTAAATTTGGTTTGAATTAATTTCGAACGAACTCAATCTCGAATTGAATTTTTTACAAATTTTTTCGAATCAAATTACGAACTACGAATTTTTTGTGCAACCCTACTTGTGGAAGAGGTTGATACTGGTATTGTCGATCTAATTATGTTTATAATGACAACTTAATGATTTGGAAAAAGATTCGGCGGGATCAAAATTTATGATTCGGAAATAATTCGGATATAATTCGGATAGAAATTTATACTTATTACTTGCAATCTAGAGAGCAAAAAAAATACAAAATACAAAATTTGGGAATAATTCATAAAATTCGTGAAAATTTTGTAAAATTCACGAATAATTTGAAAAAAGTTTGGAAAACCAAATAATAAGCGGATTGTTTCGCCAACAGTTCAAATTTGAATAATTCGCACAACTTGTTACTATAATTATGTTGTGTAATTGGCTGTTCTTGACATTTTGTACAAAGGTGTCGTTACGAAACTAATCATTATGTGTTTCTCTTTTGTTGAAAGTGAACTAACCATTATGTACGCTTTAGCAATAAATACAATGGAAAATTTGTCCATTAGCATGAATTTCAATCGCAAATCCAATGTAGTGAAATATCATTGTTCACTAAGCTTCAAACAAGTCACATTTGTTTTTTTGTTTTTTTAAAGAAAAGGTGGCAATTCTTAATACCACCATCCATCCACAGCCGGGCACCTACTAGATTATGGGGAAATTTTATATATACATCCAAAATTTTTGAAATTACATGTTCTCCTTCAAATTTTATAATTGCGTATTTACCATTCAAAATGTTAATAATTTACATATTTATTCTATTTATTGAAAATTAAAAGTAGTTAGATCTGATATCTATAAAATATAACTAAGCACTCCATTCTCCTTCCTCCTTCTCCTTCCTCATTTGGAGGGCGAAATTAAAAAATTTGGTGGGTATTTTTAAATACGTAATTATAAAATTTGAAGAGCGAAATATGTAATTTCATAACTTATTTCAAACCCTCCTCTCTATCTAGCTTGTCTACGTCTCCGTCTCTCTATTCTATCCTTCATATCCAGCAAAATATTCAAACTTGGAGCGTGAGATTGGATACAAATTCACATCGTTTGATCCCTTATAAAATACATTTTACTATGAGTGCCCTCTGCCTCTTCAGAATTAAGCTTCGTATTAGTTAAGTACTTGAGTTCATATTTAGTATTTTTAGGTAATGTCAAATATTATGCAAAAACAGCTAAGATAGAGAAATTCTCTTCTTTCAATCAAAACAGAGGACCAAATCATTTTTTTCATCATAATATCATTGAATATTGAGAAGCTACGCCCTATTTCTATTATGTATATTAATTCTAATGAAACATGGATTATTATATTCAAAATGAGGAAAAGATGCTTTTACATTTATTTTCCCAGAAATTCAATGCATTTTTTTTTATAAAATCTGTCAGCATTATACTGTGCTTAATCTTTCCATTACTGATTTGGTTGTCTTTTCCAATCTTTCCTTTCCCTTAATTTGCCTTTTGTTTTGCTTGCCAATACAATTCAATCAATCGACATCTTCAACATCATATATTCATCATTCTTGCTATTTCTTATCTTTTCACCAAATCAGTGACTCAAGAGTCACTAAACCTTTGGATTGCTTGGATGAAACTTTGGTTGTTTAGCTCACAATCTTGCATTACTATTAATGGCCACCTCACTCCCTACTTCTTTTGTAAACGAGGGGTGAGACAAGGCGATCCACTATCTCCGTATTTATTCAATCTTGCGGCTGATACCCTCAGTAAGCTTTTCAAATCTGGTCGTACCAATGATGTGATTTCTGGTCTAGGCCCTTCTTGTTTTCACAATAAACCCATCACCAATTGCCACTATGCTGATGGCACCATTCTTTTCCTCCAAGCCACCTCTCAATGTGTGTCAGCAGCATGGTGGGCAATGATTATGTTTGAGGGTGTCTCGGGTGTTCGGATGAACCTTGATAAAACTGAGATGTTTCCTATTAATATTTCTCCCCAATTTGCCACAGAACTGGCTCAGACATTTAGATGTCAACTCTCCCAATTTCCTTTTAAATATCTCGGAGTACCTTTGCATAATAGGAAACTCAATGTCCAAGATTGGGGCTTTCTCATAGATAAAATTGGCAACAAATTACAAAACTGGAAGGGGCAAATTCTCTCTCTTGAAGGTAGACTAACATTGGTGAATGCTGTATTATCTGCTGTTCCTATGTATGCTATGTCCTTATACCAGATTCCTAAAAAAGTGATTACTCAAATAGATAAAATTAGGAGAATCTTTATTTGGCAAGGGACTAGCAATAAGAGAAAATATGCTCTCTGTAATTGGCACACAATGTGTATGAGGAAGAATTTTGGAGGTATGGGCATCCTTGATATCCATCAAATGAATATTTCACTGTTAACTAAATGGCTTTGGAGATTCAAGGATCCCACCTATCACAGTTTATGGAAGGAGGTTGTTCAATGTAAATGTTATGATTCTTCTAACCCTTTGCCCTTTTCCCCTATCTGGAAGGCTATTTTAAAGACAGAGCAGTTATGCTCTTTGGGCACCACTGTGTTACCTGGCAGCCATGGTCAAGTCTTGCTTTGGCATGATCAATGGCATGACTCTTATGCCTTAAAAACTATGTTTCCCAATTTATTCCACATTTGCCTTACTCCCATGATTACTGTACAAGAGGCTGTTTTATCTCAAGGTACCCAAATTAAATTTAGAAGAACTTTGGGAGGTGTTATGTTACATGAGTGGCATCAAATTCTACAACTTCTTAGTACCATATCCTTTACTCATGAACAAGATAATCTCTCATGGTGCTGGGATGCTAATGGTCTCTTTACAGTTCGGTCCTTGTACTCTTTCCTCAACTTTCGAGGTATTAAGCCTCATTACTCGATGAGTTGGTGGAAGTTACCAGTTCCACCAAAAATCAAGGCTTTTATGTGGTTAGTCACTAAACACAGAATTTTGACCAAGAAAAATTTACAGAAACGAGGTTGGACTGGTGATCTTACTTGTCAGTTTTGTACTTGTGTTGAAAGTTCTAATCATTTATTCTTTAGCTGTTTTTATGCTCAACAGATATGGAGGTGGATGGGAGCTTGCACTAATCACTCTCCAAATTGGTCTTCTATTACAGATGTTATCAAATTTTCTTTTACTTTGGCCCCTAACCAAAAACTTGCATTTATGCTTGTAGTATGTGCCGTTATTTGGAGCATTTGGAAACATCGCAATGACTTGTGTTTTAATAATATTCGCATCTATACCGTTCGAACCATAATCTTACAAATATTGTCTCTCATTTCTTACTGGTCAGGTACTGTCAAGATGGACATCCAAGATGCACTCAAAGATTGAATCCTTGCCGAGCTCGATGCGATTCCTCTCCAAGTAATGGATCCAGCTGATGCTTTGATGCTAGAATGGGTGACTGGGGAAGATGCTGAATGATTTCCTTGTCTCACAACTTTGTTATTACAATAAGTCTTCTGACAGCTTCAGTTGACTATGTTAGAGTGTGCTGTCTCCACTCTTTTTGTGTGCCTGTGTGCATCTTTTTGTGGTTGAACCTTTATGCTGTTATGTTAGCTTATTTTGGAGCTTTTAGATATGTGCTAGGTGTGATATCTGATACTAGGGACTGATATATCTAGCTGTTCTTTAGGAATCTCTTGTAAGTTACCGGTTTCAAAATATATGAAACGGGCGTGAGCCTTTTAAAAAAAAAAAAAGAGTCACTAACCCTTGCTTTCTTTCTATTTTCGCAGGGAAGAGAAGGATACAAGATGCTGAGAATTTTTTATTCATAAAAAATAATAGAAAAGAAGAGAAAGAAATAGAAAGAGTACATGCAATTTTTTATTTGCTAGTAAGATCGATAGCAGCATCACCGATCAAAATGTCATGTACTCTTTCTATTTCTCTCTTTTTTTCTATTATTTTCATTGGATAAAAGATTCTCTAAGATGCTCCACACGGTGAGGAGAGGAAGCTACTAACTAGAGCATATAGTTATCCATCTAATCACCAATGCGTATCTTCTGAGGTAACAAAATATTTATGTTTGGAATCACAGCCGTCCGATCAGGATCCGAGCCAATCCAGCCCGAGGTGAGCATACGGGGCCACTTTAATAGTTGTTAGGGAACGGTTCAGATTCAAGCAAACGGTTCATCTAATCACACCCCAAATTTGCAAATATTTCCATATAGAAGGATATATGGGAGAGAGGGAAAGAGAAGCAAGCAAGCTGGATTCGAAATGAAAAGGTATATTTGTTCATTTAAAATATAAAATAATCAAATTGAAAGTTAAATAAATAAAAGGGGATCGAAAAAAATGTTAAATTTTGTGGATATATTGAATATTATGATGTTTTTATATAGATGTTGACTAATTTGAAAGTTTGCATGGGCATTCTAAATTTTTTTCTCAATATTATATTGTCATCTTCAAGTATAAGAACTCTTCAATTAAATTATCTTTTTATCTCATTCTAAATAATCTCTCCCTCTCCTCTCTTATTTATCCTTTTCAACTATAGATACGTACATAAAAATATACATAAATAGTAAATATTGACTTAATTCAAAAACATATCGAATTTGACTAAGATGTGAACTCCTGATAATTAAAAAAAAAAAATTCAATTTATTCAAAATTCGACCAGACGCGACTCGAATTTAAAAAATCTGAAATTCGTAACGATCTAATTAACATTCGGCTTAAATAATTTTTATCTGAATTAATGAACTATTATAATTAATCAACATGACACCTGAATTAAAATCCCCACCGACCCGGAATTCTTTGGATCTGGATCGTCCAATCAAAATCCGCACGACTTTTAAAACGGAAAATGCCCCGTGGTATGCAGGATCGGTTGCAACGGTTTCACATTCATGTGAAGTGAATCGAGAGCTAGATTGGCCCGGATTCCGATCGAACGGTTTAGATCCAAATAGAAATATTCTGTTACCTCAGAGGATATGGATTCACCGACCCGACACATGTTACATACATAGTGACAAATCAATAGTTTGGGTTCGGTTCGGCGAGGTCAAAAATTCGTGATTCGGTATAACTCGGATATAATTCGGAAATATTCGGTACAACAAAGAAGCAAAAAGAGTTCTTTTATACGCGTTTTATTCACATAAAAAATATATTATATATTTTTCTGCGTTCGCATTTTTAACAAAAAAACGAATTATACCTAAATTATACGCAAATGCTGTGACTTGCGACTGTGGTTACATATATATACAGAACCCATCCCATCAAGCTTGCTTTTCTTTGTTCCCCACACAAATTCCTTCCTAAAGACCTCGACTAAGACTAAGTTCCCCACAAGGCCACCCCACTCTCCTCCAATCGCTATGGCTACTTCATTCGATGCTTTCTCTGCCAACGGCGACGAGGATCCTGTCATTATCTCATCCGTTTCTCACCCGTTCGACGACGACGATTCTTACTACCGCGTGGGGGAGGACGCAGAGGATCCGGTCGAGATCGCGGCGGATCACATCCCAGCTGCCCACGTGTCTATCGGCGAGATCCCATCCTCACCTGACCTTTACGCGTTCCGGGCCGATCCGCTTCCCGATTTCGGATCCGAAACAAATGGTGGGTTGGATAACGGAGCGGTGTTTGTATCCGACGAGCCTATCTTGCCTCCTCCCAGCGAGATGCAGCCAGATGAAGGGTTCATTCTCAGAGAGTGGCGCAGGTTTGTGTTCATTTTTGTTGGATCTACTTGATTTAGATCTTCAGTAATTTCATTCAGTAGAGATTGCTTTGTATGTAATTAGATCTAGTCAGTTGAATGGTATGAGACTATTGGTTGATGCAGTTCTGGTTTGTGTCTGCAATTAAGGCATGACTAAGCTTAGAATATACCCTTTGTATGTTTGCGGAATTATGTATATGCTGTTTTAGTTCGTTTTTTACTATCCTTGGCATAGATTAACCCCAATTGGAACTTTAGCTAGTTTAGCTCAAAACTCCTATTTATTATAAAAAACGGCCCAGGGTTTTACTGTGGTAACAACAATATATCATTAGTAATATATTTTTCATCTTGGAAGATGAATGAGTCACAAAATTTAGTGGAATTTTAAATATTTGTGTCTTTCACCATGAATGCTAAAAAAGTTAATATTTTAATTGGAGGATTAGTGACTTTCTTCTTAATTGTCTTTAAGCTCCTTAATTACATGAACATTAAGTAATTTCGGTCTTCAAGATCTAACCAAAATGGGGTTATTGATCCTCTTTAGACTCACTAGTGAGCATGATACCTGAAAGTTATTCTACAGAAATTAATTGGGCTACTTTTGGTTGGAAGTGTTTTATACAGCTGTCACTAAAAGAGTAGATACATGGAATAGACACCAAATGTAGATTTGTCTACCATTTTTATTGTTTACAAGCACTCATGATTTTCAGCACAATTTAACAATATATGATATAAGGTAACTTCTTTCCAATATTTTCTGTAGCAGTTGGCACCTATTAACTCTAGGTAGGGTCAACTATAAAACTTAGCTCAATTTAATTCATCGTGTCGACTATAACATTCTTGTATTGTATATTCGCTGAACTTGTAGTAAAAATTTGAGACACTATTTCCTGGAATGATGTTATATATGCAGACAAAATGCAATGATTTTAGAAGATAAAGAGAAAAAGGAGAAGGAACAGAGAGAACAAATTATAGTTGAGGCTCAACAATACAAAGAAGCCTTCTATGAGAAACGAAAACTCAATGTTGAGACGAGCAAGGTTCAGAACCGTGAAAAGGAGAAGGTACCTTTTCTTAGTTCTTCAGTCCTTGCCTTTTACCTGTTTTCACCTTAATTTTGACATTTTTATTCTTTGCTTGCCCAGCTCTTTAAAACGAGTCAAGAAAAGTTTCATGCTGATGCTGACAAACAGTACTGGAAAGCTATATCGGAGCTCATTCCACACGAAATAGCCAACATAGAGAAGAAGAGAGGCAAGAAAGAGAAGGAGAACAAGCCATCAATTACTGTTATGCAAGGCCCAAAACCCGGTAAGCCCACTGACATGTCCAGAATGCGTCAGATCCTAGTGAAGCTCAAGCACAACCCCCCATCTCACATGAAGCTGCCGGAAACCACAAAGGAACCTGCCAAAGAAGTCGGACCGTCTAACGCTCCTGCACCTGGCAAGGAAAATACCTCTGTTGCCCCAAAGGTTACTGTTCCTGTTCCTGTTTCTGCTTGAGTAGTGAATGTATGGGGTGAACCTGATGCTTGATTTCGGATTGGGTATGTGTTATCTTGGTTGTAGAGAGACTGCTACTAAGGATTATTTTATTTTATGGATGATTTTATATTGCAGTACGATTTCTGTTAGTTCTTGGTTTGATATATTGTGGTGCCATGTATTTATTGACTGCAGTCAATCTAATATATATATATATATTTTCATGTGTACTATGGTGAACATTAGTTGGGTATGCAGATTAATAGTTTTCTGGCATAATATTTCTCAAGTCTTCGGGGGATAGCAACGGAGGAAGCAGAAATTTTACATTGAATCGTTTAGACTGAATTACCAGTGTGACAGTGCCTGATTCCTCTCTTGATGGTAAGCTTGTTTCCAGTGTGAGTTATGGTCATTGAACTCTTTTTATTTGTTTATTTTAGTGACGATAATAGTGTGGATAAAAACATTATTAACTTATCGGAAAAGGGTATGAATGAGAGTTATTTGTGCTTGTTATTCTATAGTTTAATTGATAATGCAAAAAGCATACATGATATTCTTTTATTTGTACATGTAACTATTATAACGAGATTGATTTAACTATATTTTATATAATTTTATTTAATTAATAGTTTATATATATTTTTTTAAATTAATAGGACCAATGAATATACTAAATCTATATTTTATGATATTGTGTATAAAATGTGTTTAAAGCAATACTATTTGTATTTTTTGGTTAAATTATATAACTTATCACTTTATTCATTATTTGTCCGTTATTCATTAATCTTAACGGATAAAATAAAGTACGTGTAAGATTAATGCTTAAAAGTATGATATAGATAAATTTAATTTTAGATAAATAAGGACATGAAAACACCTGTATTTAAATCAGTAGTTTATCTCTAACGTTATCAGCTTTTCAAAAAAAAAAAAAAAATCTCTAACGTGAGTTGAGTTGTGCGTGAAGCTAATTGTGAGATATGACATGTATACCTCCGTGATTTTTATTTTTACCCAAAAAAAAAATTATTTTAATATAAATAACCACGTTTTTAAAAGAATTTTATTTCTGCCCAAACCGCATATATTATTTGCGGTTTGAATTAACAATTCAAACCGCACAAAATATATGCGGCTTGAATTGTTAATTCAAACCGCACAGAATATATGCGGCTTGAATGTATGCGGTTTATATCAACCGAAAAATGAACTATTGTGTGTTGACTATTGAATTGTTTATTGTGAAATAATTACTTTTGGACTATCGTGAAATAATAACCGTGTGTTGACTATTGCAAAATAAAAGTAATTATTTCACAATAACCGAAAAATGAACCGATGCCCCAAAAACTATTTAATTTTAAATTGATCGAATAACGAAATATTTTCTTAGATACACACACACACGATAGTATGTTGTTTATGTAAGGATAAATTCTAAATAAATTAATCAAAATTTTCATTTCTTTAAAAATTAAAAAAAATTCTCCAGAAAATTTTGTTTTTATTTTGGGCAACATTTCTAGAATTTTATAATAAAATGAATGTTGAAGGGCCTTTACAATTTTCCAACCTAACTAGAACTTGAAATCGGCATCCAATAGGCGGCGGTTATAACCATATTTTGAAAGGAATGGAGGGGAGGGGCTATCAGTGGACCCCATATATCTCTTAGAGCATCTACATCCCTGAAACTCTTAGAGTTTTTAAGTAACTATTAACTAATTTTCAGAAATTATAGGCTATGGAGTTTCTAAGGGTTCACATCCCTGAAACTAATCTAAAAGTTTCTAAAATGCCACATCAGCAATAAAATAAAATAAAGAAAAAAATTAAGTGAACACCGGCCAATTATTTTGCCATCTCACAGTTTATAAACGATTTCTTATTAAGAAATTCTTGAGCACAGTTGCTAAATAAGAAACTGGTCTACATCCCTGAAACTGATCTAGAAACTGCCACATCAGATTAGAAACTCTGATAGTTTCAGGGATGTAGATGCTCTTAGCCCACTCCCTGTGAGAACTTTTTTTTTTCGTATATACAAACAATTCAAATCTTTAGCAATTGGAAATCTTCAAAAGTTTCAAAGTTCACAACCTTTCAATGGAGACCTTATTAACCACCACCTCTCTTCTATCTCTCATCATCCTTATAACTATCAGAGGTACAACTCTTCTCCTTTAAAACACACTTCATATTAATTTGTTTTCTTTTATCTTTCTTTAATCATTTTTCTTCATATTATGTTTTGTATGACTTAGGAGTGGTGGCTTCGACATTTACAATTACTAACAATTGCGGGTACACGGTATAGCCCCGGCCAGCGCTTGAAAGTAGCCCCGGCCATACCGTGTACCCTTTGATTGTTTATTGTTTATTGTTTCTAATTTCTGATGCGATGCTAATGTCTATTTATCTATTCCCCAACAATGCAGATCTTTGTCAAGACCCTCACTGGTAAGACCATCACCCTTGAGGTGGAATCCTCTGACACCATTGACAACGTGAAAGCCAAGATCCAAGACAAGGAGGGGATCCCCCCGGACCAGCAGAGGCTTATCTTTGCCGGTAAGCAGCTGGAGGACGGTCGCACTTTGGCCGACTACAACATCCAAAAGGAGTCTACTCTCCACCTGGTGCTCCGTCTCCGTGGTGGCATGCAGATTTTCGTGAAAACACTTACTGGCAAGACCATCACCCTTGAGGTGGAGAGCTCTGACACCATCGACAATGTCAAGGCCAAGATTCAGGACAAGGAGGCATCTACAATGTCAAGGCCAAGATTCACCCTTGAGGTGGAGAGCTCTGACTATTGAATTGTTTATTGTGACATCTACGGAGTGGTTATTATTTCACGATAGTCCAAAAGTAATTATTTCACAATACACAATTCAATAGTCAACACACGATAGTTCATTTTTCGGTTGATATAAACCGCAAACATTCAAGCCGCATATATTCTGTGCGGTTTGAATTAACAATTCAAGCCGCATATATTATGTGCGGTTTGAATTGTTAATTCAAAACGCAAATAATATATGCGGTTTGGGCAGAAATAAAATTCTTTTAAAAACGTGGTTATTTATATTAAAATAAATTTTTTTTTGAGTAAAAATAAAAATCACGGTGTATGCCTCGTCTCGTCTCACGGGCATTCCATGTTGTTCCTATTTCTGGAGTTCGGCAAAAAAAAAAAAATAGGCGTACTGAGAGTATAATTTTGAATTGAACAATTGGGCAAATCTTTCAATCAATTTGAAATATAGTTTTGAAGAATTTTTTAGAAACTCGACAGTGGCTGTCAAGGAATTTGATTCTTGCTAATATAAATTTTGACAATTTAGATAATGTCTTTCAATCAATTTACATGTGTCTGAAAGTCAAAATTAATTGCAGATATATTGTTTAGTACATAGATGAATATACTTATCAAATTTCAAAGTGAGTCATCTTTTCGGTAAGATAAATAAGCTTAATTATAATGTAACGATTTTCTTCTTCTAATTTCTCGATCTCAAGAGTCAAGCGAGGTACCAATTTTTCGCTGGAGCCGTAGTTCAATGATTCAATGTGAATTTGTTTAACGGTACACAAGAAATCTAAACGGTTCACGGTAAATTGGACCAAAGTGGAAACTTGGAAAATTGAAAGACGGAACCCGTAATCTGAATCAACTTATCTATCATGGTCTCATGGAACATTTTGGGTAAACAATTTAACAGAGCAATTTTGACTTCATACAGCACATGAACCGCATGCAAAGATGTTTCAATTCTTTAGTCTGTGCGCTGAATGAAGCTAAAAATGCTCTGTTAAATGTTATGCAATTTTAACAAGCTTTCTAGCGAGATCAGGCTCCGGGTCGGGGCTTCCTCTCTCGCTTGCCAGTGACTATGATCTTCTCCTCTACATACCCATCTCTCTATTGCTTTCTCCTCTCACCATCCCGTGGGAATGTAATCCCTAAAGGGCCTAAACCCTATCTCTCGTCGCTTCCTTCTCGGACCCAAATCCGCAACCCGATACCCGTCTTGGTCTCCTCTAATTCAATTGCCTCCAGCTACAGTGGCTGGGACGACCTCGCAATAGCCGAACCGCTATCGGAAACCGATAAGATTGACCGAATTCAAAACTTGTTGCTTTCTATTGGTACCAGAAATGGAAAGAGTGGTGCTTTGTTTCTTGTCGGGTTTCTCTCTGCTTTGGCTGTGTCTAGGGTTCGATTTTCTCCTTGTACATTTTTGCCTGCGTTAGTTCTGTTTTTTTTGGCCGGTTTTGCAGTTGGGATTGGTAGACAACGAGTTGGAAGCAAAACCCGGAAATTTGATGTTTCTGAGGAGAAATCTCAGGTTTTGAGAGCTATTATCAGTGAACTGGAGGTAAAGCTTGGTGAATTGAGAAATGGATTGCAAACTATTGGTGTATTGGGTCGCTTGGAAAGTGTTAAAATCAGAAAGTCCATTGATATTGCAGATTACATAAAAATCAAACTAGAAAATGCATCGAAGGTTATGGAGAAAGATCTTAGTTTTAATGAAATAATTGAGGGAGAGAAGAAACCAAACTCAAAACCAGCTCAAAAGAGAGCAACCTTTGAAGCAATAGCTTCTGACGTTGTAAGATATTTTGGCAGTGTAATTGAAGAAAACCTGGGCGAGCTTGGTACAACACGCAAAAATGTTGAATCTTGTAATAAGGAGTTGTCAGAGGAGGTAAACTTGAAAAAGGAAGATAATTTGCTTTCAAAGAGTTCTAAGGTAGAAGAATCTAAACATACGAGAGGTCTTTTGGATAATGGGAAGCTTGAACCTGCTTATAGTAATATGCATTCATGCAATCAAGAAATCAATGACCTGAATTCATCAAGGCTTGAGAGAACGGTTTTAAAGCATATAAGAGATAGTTCCCAAAAGGCAGGTTCCATTAGAGAATCAAAGGGATCATCAGTACTAGAACAAACAGTTGAGATACGCAACAGGTCATATAAATTCAAATTTGAGGAGATTGGAGAAAGGGGCTTGACTGAAGAGAACACAGAAACCCAAGATCAAACTGGCAGTAATACAAATTCTAACGATGAAGAGTTCAACAAAAAATTGAAGGAGGCATCAGACATTTTAACAAGAGCAAGAGAATGCATGAAGAGTAACTCTGATAAAAAAAATGCTGACGCCTTGTTGTACAAAGCTTCAACCCTTCTCTCAACAGCAGTATCTCTCAAACCTTCTAGCTTATTAGCTATAGGTCAATTAGGCAATGCCTGTTTGTTGCATGGAGAGCTCAAACTCAAGATCAGTAGAGAATTAAGAGGTCTTTTAGGTAATAGGGATGGTTCAAGGTTTAAAAAAGCCGAGGTTGGATCTGCTCTTATTGAAGTGTGTGAAGAGTGTGAAAACTTGTTAATTGAGGCGGGGAGAAACTACAAAAAGGCTCTCACCATTGATGCAAATGACGCAAAAGCCCTTTACAATTGGGGCCTCACGCTTTCATTCCGTGCTCAATTACTTTCAGATATTGGACCTGTAAGTTACTTCAAAATTACTGTTATGTATCATACAGGCCAAATGAAAATAAAAAATATACTACAGCTAAAGTGGTCAAACCAGTAATAAAACATTGCTGCTACCATATCAGTTAATTGAACTGCTGTTATTTTTTTTTTGACAGTCTCATAAATTTCTTTAAACAAGATATTGACTTTGCTTGATCAAATATAGGAGGCGTCAGTTGATGCTGACAAGGTGTATCTTGCGGCAATTGATAAATTTGATGCCATGTTATCGAGGAATAATGCTTATGCGCCAGAAGGTATGTACAATTTATAAATTGTGTAGTATATCTGTTTTCTGGCTTCAAGCAATTATTTCTTCATAATGTGTGAACCAAAATTGAGACCAGCCAATTTTCGGGGAGAAGCTATTTCATGTTGATATCTCTCAAGATTTATATAGAGTTATAGGCATTGTCTCCATCTCAATTGAGGCACTATAGGCCAGGTCCGTTAAGTATTCAAACTGGATGTCTTTGAGCCAGTTCTAATTTTCTTATTGCTTCCTATAATTTAATGGGGTTTTATTTAGGAATCTAGCTGACATTACACAGAAGGATCAGGCTATAATCCCATTAATTTGCTTGTTTATAAGTCTGGTACCATTTCCACATGTTTTTCTATGTACCAGCCAAAATGTTGACATAATGACTCAAATTTTAATCCTTGTTCTTAATTACATGACTAAGACAAGAAAACAAATAAATAAGCGAAGGAAAATCTGAAAATTCAAATTATGAAATCTGCATGTGCAGCATTATATAGGTGGGGCATGGCATTACAGCAGCGGTCCCATCTGAGACAGCACAATAACAAAGAAAAGATAAAGCTCCTGCAACAAGCAAAGAGCCTTTTCGAGGAAGTGCTTTTCATGGAGGCCGACAACCTAACTGCAAGGGATGCTCTCGCTTCCTGCATTTCTGAGCTCCAGTATCACGACTTGTGGCAATGATTGTAAATTTTGTTTTCAATGATTTATTTTCCTTTTGTTGCTTTTTGCAGAAAGACCTTGATATATATTGGTATTACCAAATAATGGAGACTTTTGGTAAGTGCAAAAATCAAGGCCTTTTCTCAGATCGATGGGCAAAACGTAATAAAATGGAATGTCCCTTTGGACTTTTAGAGTAGCTTTCTCTTTGACTGGTCAATCCTTCCAATTATCCAGTTACCTTTACACAAGAACGTGTTCCAAGGAGTAATTTTTTCAGATATGTATGGTAAATATTTGGTCTTTGATCCCGGCAAATTTAGTTGTACTGGTTGGAGTAATTGAATAATGGAAATATAATGCCGTGTATTTTTATATATATAAATTATTAAATTTACGCAAGTCTTTCGGGACATTTAGCTCTTTCAATTGGTTTTTTCATTGTTGGTTACAATGTGATATGAGAAAATTAGTCATGAAAAGAATAAAGAAGAGAAAAGAAAGCAAGGGTAAGAAGTCTATGAAGGTTTTATTCTCTTGGAGATGATTTGTTGATCTGCAAAGAAAATCTACTGCTGTTCATAAAGTGTGTTAAAAGTTGGAGCTTGTTGCAACTTGTGAACTGGGCTCTTATTTCCCTTTTTTTTTTCTTTTTTCTTTTTAAAAAAGGAAGAAAGGTGTCCATTATTAGATGAAATTTGTACGCTAACAAAAAGTCTGAAAACTTCATATTCTAAACTGTTTTTGGATTTTTGTTTTTATGATTTTATAATTAGATATCCAGAGAATGTTGAAGTCAGTGCCGGATTTATATATGTCACACCCCGCAGCCCAACGAGGCGCGACAGGTGATTCCTGCCGTAAACATACGGTTTTCCGTATGCCTACAAGGCAAATACGATATAATAGTAAATGAAAACATAAACAAACAACCAACCACGAATAACATAAATCCCAACTGGTCAGGTAATATCATACAAACCCGTATCTCGATGGATACGCACCACAAAATGACATAGAGATCATATATGTACACCCTCAAAACATATCTAAATACATAATCTCTAATGTCCCCATACCAGACAATCTAAGCAGCGGAATAACTAGGCCTACTGACCTCGTGCCTCTCTCGGATCTGCTGAACCGGAACCTGAAAAGATAACCCAAAGAGGGGGTGAGAAATAAATTCTCAGTGCGATAAATTTGCCACGTTCGCTCCTGGACTTGCAATCACAGATTATATTCAAAAATAAAGCACAAATAAAGCTCAGAACAGTTTATAGTAATATATAAACATGCACGCATAAAACCGACATCAATAAGCCAAATGAAATTCAACTCAGGAATTGCCAAACCGAAATTCAATCACACAATATTTGGTTTAACTCGAACTCAGAATATCTGGTAGTACAGGCTTAACCGTTTAATTACAAGTCTGGTTCCATTTCATATCCGGGAAAAATCCATATAAAACCAATTGACCATCCAAACGCATTCACCCCCTGGGTAATGCCTCCGATACATTTAAAACCAATCGACCATTCAAATGCATTCACCCCCTGGGTAATGCCACCGATACACAAGTCACCAAAAGCCAAATTCATAATACAGAGTCACTTACCCCTCGTCCCAACCGGTACTGGGAACTGCTGAGGGCCAGACGATCTAAAGCTTTAGAATACTGGGTCGTCAAAGTCCATGCATAGACTTTGACAAATCCGAACACACCCCCTGGGTGTCGTCGCCACGATGGGGGACGGTAATACCATATCCACCAACCGATGGTGATATAAATCACGGTGACTTTTAATTCCAAATTAGATCATTCAGATCAATACACAACGATAACCATACCAGCATGCAGATCAATCAGATAAACAATCCGAGTTTCAATTAATTAGGGCAATGTAATGCATATGCAATACAATCCGATAATGCAATTCAACCAATAATCAACATGTCAATAGAAACACAGTTTAATTCTGAATATAAACTATCAAACAAGTCCAGAAACCCCGCACCTGAGTATATAGCACGCTCGTCTAAGGCTCAGGCGTCTCGAATGATCCCGAGATCCGATGCCTCGTAGGTTTACCACCTATTTAACCGTTTAGATTCGATTAAAGCATTCGATTGGTATCCCGTAGGTTAAACCGAGTTAAATTAGGTTAAACACGATTTAAGGTTCGTATTCGGGTCCTAATGGTATAGGTTTAATCAATGGTTCAACCAATTAGGTTTATCCAACATAAAATACACATTTCAGAATTTTTGGGTAGGTATTGCGGCCCGGAATGGACTTATTGCGGCCCGCAGACTAAATTTCCAGAGAGTTGGTTTTTCTGCCAACTTCATTGCGGCCCGTAAAGGATTCATTGCGGCCCGCAACCAAACTTTCCAGAGAGTTGTGTTTTCTGCCTCTTTTATTGCGGCCCGCAATACATGTGGTTTCGGTCCGCAATAACTCACGCAGAACCTGGATTTTTAGGTTACGTTTGACTCGTTTCGATCGCGGTTCAATACGGTTAACCCTTGTTACATATCATCGATTCGGAAGGTATAATTCACATCTAGTTATCGAGCATCGACACCATTACACCATGATTTCAATTGGTATACAATTGGTACAAAACTTGACATAAAACCCTAATTCCAAAATTCAATTCAAATGAATGATTTAATCAAATAACACGAATCGATAGGTTCAAACGATTATAACTCGATCAATTCAGATTCAAATGGTGTATAACACCTGAAATTTAGCAAATTCCCCAAATCCCATCATTTTACCAAAACCCTAATTCCATTTCCAATTTCACAAACAAAACCAATCGATTCAATCCAAATCAAACCGAATATCGAGTTATATCGCATCAATCGAACTTAAATTCGAATTCTCAAAGAAATACAACAAATCGAACAACTTAGGGTTTCTCAAGAGATTACAAGGAAGGAAGATTATACCAAATTGAAGCTCTAGAATAGATCACGATCGTCTAATTAGCTCGAATCTCCGTTTTCCGACAATTTCGACCCGATTTCGTGCTCGATTTCACTCTCTCTCCCTTTCTCTCTTTGGTTCGGCCAAAACCTAGCCCCTCACGAAAATTAGATGTGTAAATGGAATTGTTAAGTGAGAGAGAAGGGTTGTCATGTTTTAATATTTGGAACTTTTGCATATAGGTCCCCCAAGTCTTTAGATATTACATTACTTAAAAAAAATTTCACAATTAGGCCCTTTTGGTAAACTTTTATTTATGCAAGGTTCATAATGTAACAATTCTCCCCCCCTTAAAATGAAGTTCAGTCCGCTGAACTTGATTTCGTACCTTAATTGTCGAATAACTCCGGATACTTTTCTCGGATGCTCTCCTCGAGTTCCCACGTCGCTTCCTTATCGGAATGTCGTCCCCATTTCACCAACACGAGCCGGATCACTTTGCTTCGTAGCCGTTGCTCTTTTCGATCCAATATCCGCATTGGTTCCTCTTGATAGGTTAGATCGTCTTGCACGTGTAAATCAGAATGGTCAATGCAATGTGACGGATCCCGCACATATCTGCGCAACTGTGATACATGAAACACCGGATGAACCCGGTCCAACACTGGTGGTAGTGCAAGCTCGTACGCTACCGGCCCAACTCGTCGCAAAATCTGAAACAGCCCAATATAACGAGGACTTAGCTTACCCGAAACACCAAATCTGTGTACGCCTCTGACAGGTGAAACACGAAGCCATACGTGATCGCTTTCTTGGAATTCCAACGGTCTTCGATGAATATCCGCGTATTTCCTTTGTCTTTCTCGAGCTGACTTAAGTCGACTCAGAACCATTTTCGTTTTCTCAGCAATTTCTTCTAACATTTGCGGTCCCGTAGGCGGATATGTACCCGCTGGTCCCCACCACAGCGGAGTACTGCACTGCTGCCCTGTCAGCGCCTCTTGCGGTGACATGCCAATGCTCGAATGATAACTGTTGTTATAGGCGAACTCCACCAAATACAAGTGATCAACCCACGAACCTTGTAAACTTAGCGCGCATGAGCGTAACATGTCTTCCAATGTTTGGATAGTGCGCTCAGATTGACCGTCCGTCTGAGGATGGTGCGCTGTACTGAATCTCAGCTTAGTACCCATTGTCTCATGAAAACTCTCCCAGAAATGAGAAGTGAACCGAGGATCTCGGTCTGAAATAATATAGCGTGAACAACCGTGGTATTTGAATTGATACTTCAAGAATAAGTCTGCTAATTCTTGCCCCGATGTCTCAATTCGAAGTGGAATGAAATGAGCTATTTTCGTCAGCCGGTCCACAATCACCCAAATAGTGTTATATCTACTAACGGTTCTCGGAAATCCGGATACAAAATCCATTGTGATCGACTCAAATTTCCTCGTAGGTATTTCTAGCGGTCTTAGTAATCCTGCTTTTCTCCGTCGATCCGCTTTAACTTGCTGACATATCTGACATTTCTCAACATACCTTTGCACGTCTCGCTTCATTTTCGGCCACCAAAAATACTTCTTCAAATCTTGGTACATTTTCACTTCCCCCGGATGAATAGCGTAACCCGAGTCGTGCGCCTCCGATAAAACCAGATCTTTCAGTTCAGATTTATTTGGTACACAAATGCGATCGTGAAACCGCAAAATATCATCTCCTTGAACTTTAAACGGGGAATCAGCATTTGTCTCGTAGTGCAATTTAAATTTCTGACATTTTGGATCATCCCGTTGCGCTGCACAAATCTGTTCGTGTAATTCCGATCGGATCTCAACCGCTGCTAGCACAACCGACGCAATTGCAGTTGCGCTAGTCCCCACCTCACTCCTACCACATTTAGATACAACTTCCAACGCTAACTCGCGTGATGCGCCAACATGAATTTCCAATCTACGCATTTCCTCAAGAAGATGCACTTCACTTGTGATTACCGACGCCAGGTTTACCTGACTCTTTCTACTTAACGCATCTGCTACACTGTTCGCTTTTCCCGCGTGATACTGGATATCCAAATCGTAGTCTTTCATCAATTCCAACCACCTTCTTTGCCTCAAATTCAATTCCTTTTGCGTGAAGATGTATTTCAAACTCTGATGATCAGTAAATATACGGCATCTCACGCCATACAAATAATGCCACCAAATCTTCAACGCAAATATCACCGCCGCTAACTCCAAGTCATGAGTCGGGTAGTTTTGCTCGTGCGGTCGCAATTGCCGAGATGCATAGGCAATTACATGCTCATCTTGCATTAATACACAACCCAACCCTAATCGTGATGCATCGGTGTAAACCGTATACTCTTTATCAGCAGTCGGCATAGCAAGAACCGGCGCGGATACCAGCCGACTCTTTAATTCCTCAAAACTCTTATCTTGCGCGGTACCCCAATCAAACTTCACACCTTTATGCAACAACTTTGTAAGTGGTGCAGCTAATCGCGAAAACCCGAGTACAAATCTCCTGTAGTACCCGGCTAACCCCAGAAAGCTACGAATTTCAGTAACTGTCTCCGGCCTCTTCCATTCAGTAACAGCTCGAATCTTTTCTGGATCCACCGCTAACCCTTGTCCCGAAACAACATGCCCCAGAAAAGTAACTTCATCCAACCAAAACTCACATTTCGAAAACTTTGCGAATAACTGATGTTCGCACAATCTTTGCAAGACAATTCTAAGATGTACCTCATGTTCTTCTCGGGAGCGCGAATACACAAATATGTCATCAATGAAAACCACAACTGTCGAATCCAATAGATCGTGAAACACACGGTGCATCATATCCATGAACGCTGCCGGTGCGTTCGTCAGCCCAAATGGCATAACCAGGTATTCATAGTGCCCGTACCTTGTACGGAATGCTGTCTTGTCCACGTCGCTTGGCCGAATCCTCAACTGGTGGTACCATGTTCTCAGATCAATCTTTGAATAGACCGAAGATCCCTGCAACTGATCAAACAGATCATCAATCCGAGGTAACGGATACTTATTTTTCACGGTTACCTTATTCAGCTCGCGGTAATCAATGCATAACCGCAATGTTCCATCTTTCTTTTTGACAAACAACACTGGCGCACCCCACGGCGATGTGCTAGGTCTGATAAATCCACTCTCCAACATGTCTTCCAACTGCGCCTTAAGTTCTTTCAATTCTGCAGGTGCCATTCGATACGGCGCCTTTGAAATCGGTGTTGTGCCCGGTACCAGTTCGATACCGAACTCCACTTCTCGCTCAGGTGGCAACCCCACAATCTCTTCCGGAAACACATCTGCAAATTCCGAAACCACCGGTATAGTGCTGATCTCTGGAACTGCCGCCGCCGCATAAACCACGGCCGCCAAATAAGCTGTACACCCTGTTTCTAATAAATGTCTCACTTCTGTCATGACGTCGGTCTGGCCACGTCCCTGCTCGGTTGCAGCGTTGCGTGAATTTCCAGCAATGTTAAGTGCATGCGCCGCCGCCCTGCCGGTACTGCCAATGCTGCTAGCCCTGCTAGCGTTAGCCCCGCTAGCTTGAAATGCGCCACGTCCGCGCCCCGTCGGCACGCCACGCCCAACGCTAGCTGACCCTCCTGCGCCACTAGCGCCTTGCATCCTCATAAGCGAATTCGGGCATTCCCTCGCCCAATGTCCCGCGCTACCACACACAAAACAAGCGCTAGCCTTGCGCCTACACTCAACCTCATCATGTGCTTGATTGCATGATCGGCACCATTGCGAAGGCATCGCCGGTCTAGAACCCGGCATAGAGGTCTGTCTGAATGGAGGTCTCGGTGCCATGCTCGGCCGAGGGGGTCTAGTATATGATGATCCTCCCCTCGACTTCGATACTTGCCTGCTCTGATCTTCCCTCTGTTTCACATTCCTTTCAGTCACTTGCGTCTTTCTCCTCTTACCATGCATCTCAACTTGTTCGGCGTGATCCATCATTGCTTGTAATTCCCTCGCCATCGGAGTATCCACAATCATCGAGATATGCCCATCCAACCCATCCAAGTATTGCCTATTGTACCTTTCCACATCATTCCTCACATCCGTAGCATAGCGCGACAATGCCAAAAACTCACTATTGTACTCCACCACCGGACGCCCATCTTGCCTCAACTCCAGAAATTTTCTCCGCAGTGCTTCACGTTGCATATTGCTCAGAAACCGCCTATTGAACTGCTGTTCGAACCATTCCCAAGGAATCCTCACTTCCTCCCCTTCAAAATTACGTCGGGCCCCGTCCCACCAGAATCTTGCATCACTTTCTAACTGTTGTTCAACTAACTCCACTTTGTTTTCATCGGGTGCACGACATAAGTTCAGTTTTGCATTGATTTGAGCTAGCCATTCCTCAGCTGCCGCATACCCGCCGGTTCCATCATAACGCGGCGGATTCAAACGCAGAAACGCATCATATAACCTTCGGAAGTCTTCGGGTGCCCCACCGTGAGCCACTGGTGCGACATCCCGCATCTGTGCTTGACGACCTCTCTCATAGGCCGCAATCAACCGGTCATCCAAGTCCCGGTCTCTATCAGCTCCTCCAGCACCTCCAGCACCTCCAGCACCAGCTGGACCAGCCCCAGCCTGATCTACAACTGGCTCAACGATTGGTTCCGGATTAGGTTCAGGATTCCTACGAGGTCTGCCTCTGCCTCTACCTCGGCGTGTTTCCATTTTCTGAATAAACAAGGTTAGTTTATAACATTCTATTTCCTTATTTATCATACGTAATTCTTATAGTCGTACCGGCCCCATTTAATACGCATACCACTCTCGTATCCAAACAAGTCTGGTTCAGGTTCTAAACCATGCTCTGATACCACCGAAGGAAGACCTGTCACACCCCGCAGCCCAACGAGGCGCGACAGGTGATTCCTGCCGTAAACATACGGTTTCCCGTATGCCTACAAGGCAAATACGATATAATAGTAAATGAAAACATAAACAAACAACCAACCACGAATAACATAAATCCCAACTGGTCAGGTAATATCATACAAACCCGTATCTCGATGGATACGCACCACAAAATGACATAGAGATCATATATGTACACCCTCAAAACATATCTAAATACATAATCTCTAATGTCCCCATACCAGACAATCTAAGCAGCGGAATAACTAGGCCTACTGACCTCGTGCCTCTCTCGGATCTGCTGAACCGGAACCTGAAAAGATAACCCAAAGAGGGGGTGAGAAATAAATTCTCAGTGCGATAAATTTGCCACGTTTCGCTCCTGGACTTGCAATCACAGATTATATTCAAAAATAAAGCACAAATAAAGCTCAGAACAGTTTATAGTAATATATAAACATGCACGCATAAAACCGACATCAATAAGCCAAATGAAATTCAACTCAGGAATTGCCAAACCGAAATTCAATCACACAATATTTGGTTTAACTCGAACTCAGAATATCTGGTAGTACAGGCTTAACCGTTTAATTACAAGTCTGGTTCCATTTCATATCCGGGAAAAATCCATATAAAACCAATTGACCATCCAAACGCATTCACCCCCTGGGTAATGCCTCCGATACATTTAAAACCAATCGACCATTCAAATGCATTCACCCCCTGGGTAATGCCACCGATACACAAGTCACCAAAAGCCAAATTCATAATACAGAGTCACTTACCCCTCGTCCCAACCGGTACTGGGAACTGCTGAGGGCCAGACGATCTAAAGCTTTAGAATACTGGGTCGTCAAAGTCCATGCATAGACTTTGACAAATCCGAACACACCCCCTGGGTGTCGTCGCCACGATGGGGGACGGTAATACCATATCCACCAACCGATGGTGATATAAATCACGGTGACTTTTAATTCCAAATTAGATCATTCAGATCAATACACAACGATAACCATACCAGCATGCAGATCAATCAGATAAACAATCCGAGTTTCAATTAATTAGGGCAATGTAATGCATATGCAATACAATCCGATAATGCAATTCAACCAATAATCAACATGTCAATAGAAACACAGTTTAATTCTGAATATAAACTATCAAACAAGTCCAGAAACCCCGCACCTGAGTATATAGCACGCTCGTCTAAGGCTCAGGCGTCTCGAATGATCCCGAGATCCGATGCCTCGTAGGTTTACCACCTATTTAACCGTTTAGATTCGATTAAAGCATTCGATTGGTATCCCGTAGGTTAAACCGAGTTAAATTAGGTTAAACACGATTTAAGGTTCGTATTCGGGTCCTAATGGTATAGGTTTAATCAATGGTTCAACCAATTAGGTTTATCCAACATAAAATACACATTTCAGAATTTTTGGGTAGGTATTGCGGCCCGGAATGGACTTATTGCGGCCCGCAGACTAAATTTCCAGAGAGTTGGTTTTTCTGCCAACTTCATTGCGGCCCGTAAAGGATTCATTGCGGCCCGCAACCAAACTTTCCAGAGAGTTGTGTTTTCTGCCTCTTTTATTGCGGCCCGCAATACATGTGGTTTCGGTCCGCAATAACTCACGCAGAACCTGGATTTTTAGGTTACGTTTGACTCGTTTCGATCGCGGTTCAATACGGTTAACCCTTGTTACATATCATCGATTCGGAAGGTATAATTCACATCTAGTTATCGAGCATCGACACCATTACACCATGATTTCAATTGGTATACAATTGGTACAAAACTTGACATAAAACCCTAATTCCAAAATTCAATTCAAATGAATGATTTAATCAAATAACACGAATCGATAGGTTCAAACGATTATAACTCGATCAATTCAGATTCAAATGGTGTATAACACCTGAAATTTAGCAATTTCCCCAAATCCCATCATTTTACCAAAACCCTAATTCCATTTCCAATTTCACAAACAAAACCAATCGATTCAATCCAAATCAAACCGAATATCGAGTTATATCGCATCAATCGAACTTAAATTCGAATTCTCAAAGAAATACAACAAATCGAACAACTTAGGGTTTCTCAAGAGATTACAAGGAAGGAAGATTATACCAAATTGAAGCTCTAGAATAGATCACGATCGTCTAATTAGCTCGAATCTCCGTTTTCCGACAATTTCGACCCGATTTCGTGCTCGATTTCACTCTCTCTCCCTTTCTCTCTTTGGTTCGGCCAAAACCTAGCCCCTCACGAAAATTAGATGTGTAAATGGAATTGTTAAGTGAGAGAGAAGGGTTGTCATGTTTTAATATTTGGAACTTTTGCATATAGGTCCCCCAAGTCTTTAGATATTACATTACTTAAAAAAAATCTTCACAATTAGGCCCTTTTGGTAAACTTTTATTTATGCAAGGTTCATAATGTAACAATATATATTGAATGGGAGTAATTTATCCCCATTTTTTTTTCCAAATTTTTTGTATTTATGCATAATTTTTTTATATAATTTATAGTAAAATTGATGCCTGTTCTCAGCTAATTTTTTTTTTATATAATTGTCCTTCATTGTTTGAAAGCCTGATCTGCCCCTAGTTGAAGTTATAAATTTTTGTTCGAGCTCATAGAGCCTGAACTCTCTTTTTTTTTAGAAAAATTTGGCAGTGGCTGCCAAATGGTTGTATTACTTTCTAGATAAGTTACATTCTCAGCAGCATACAATTACATCCTTTCTAGTAATGGATTCTAGTTAGCAGTATTTTGCCCACATCTGGAATTCATGGATAATTTCCTCAGCGAGTATTCTAGGTGGCACTCTTTTATTGCGAAACACTATTCCATTCCTTTGCTTCCACAGTAGCCAGCACGCACAGCTGAGCAATATCGGTCTCACTCTTGTCCAGTACCGGTTCCCATTTTGATGTAATAAATAGTACTAGATTTCCTGAACTGTTTGGCCATCTGCCAATATCCTGACACCCACTTTTAGCTGTATCTCTCTCTAGGTTTGTATCGCATATGAACATTTGAACATCAGATGTAGGGCTGTTTCTATGTTAGTAGATCGGCACACCACACAACCCGTAGTACAGCCCATACATCGGCTTTGCAAGACATCATGCGTCAGTATTTTTTCTCTCAATAGGAGGAAGATGAATATCTTTACAGTTGGTGGGATTTTGTATTTCCACAGAACAGAATCCATCGGGTTGGTTCTGCCCAAGCTCATGGGTGTGTGATAGATGGATTTTGCCGAATATGTACCTCCAGGTTCCCATTTCCATAATATAGCATCATCTCCTTGAGTGAAAATGATATCTTGTATTCTAGGAGCAATCTGTGGTGCTAGTTGTTGTATGACCGGAATAGCCTCTCGTAGTGATATTCTTGGCTGAGGAGGTACCGGTGTTCTGGTAAGGCACAAAGGTCCCTCACTCCAAGCATCATACCAGAACAAGATTGAAGCTCCATCTGCAATCATCCATCTAGTGCTCTGTCTAAACAATGGTAACAATTTGTGTAATTGTCTCCAAAAGAAGGTACCATCAACTATCCAGTAAGCCGGGCTATAATTGGATACCCGAATTCTTTTGAGATTTGAAATCACTTCTGTCCATAGTGCATTCTTATTTGTATAGAGCCTCCACCACCATCTTAGAATGAGTGCCCTGTTGTGCATCCCGAGGTCAGTAATGCCCATTCCTCCCCACTTAATCGGGTAGCAAATTTCTGGCCAGCTCATCAAGGGGATTCCAGTATTGTCAGTCCCATTTTTACCCTATAGAAACCGTCTTCGAATTTGGTCCAGTCTCAAGATTACCCATTTTGAAAGGATAAAACATGTCATATAGTAAATTGGTATCGAGGATAGGACAGATTTGAGAAGCTGTAATCGTCCTCCTCTAGAAATTAGGGATCGGTTCCAGCCCTGTAGTTTGCACTCCATTTTCTCAATTAAGGGCATGTACTGGTCTCTTCCTGGTGTGGAGATGGTGAGGGGCATTCCCAAATACTTTACCGGCAATTGAGTTCTACGGCATCCTAAAATCTCAGCCGTCTGCCTAATTTGATCTTCCAGCATGTTGAAAGGTACGAAACAGCTTTTGGAATAATTAATTTGTAATCCAGAGACTCGGGCAAACAAGTTCAGAGTAACTTTGAGCAGTGTTATTGTTTGCTTGCTACTGTTAGCTATCACCACCGTGTCATCGGCATATTGCAATGCCTTGATATTTTGTGCTATTCTATTGCTGAGACAATCGGATCCCACCCGATTTGTGATGAGAATCATTCACTGCAACACATCGGATGCTAAAATGAACAGCATGGGTGATAAAGGATCACCCTGACGCAACCCCCGCTTATGAGTGAAATATTCCGACTGACCTCCATTTAATATTACTCTAGATGACGATGTATGCAGCAAATGTTCGATCCATCCTAGCCATTTATGCGGAAATCCCATGGCATGCATTACCGAGAGTAAGAAGCCCCAATGAATTGAGTCGAATGCTTTTGCAAAGTCGACTTTAAGAAATAAAGCCGGTTTCCTTGTAGTGTGCACGTGCTTCAGGATTTCTCTTGTAGCCACAAATGTCTCAGCTATGTATCTATCTTTTACAAATGCCGTTTAGCTTGTTGCGGTTAGGGTTGGCAGCCAATGTCTCAATCGGTTGGCTAAAATCTTTGATATCAATTTTGGTACAGCATTGAGTATACTAATAGGTCTGAAATCAGATATCTCCACCAGCGTATCAGTTTTAGGCACCATGACAATATTTGCCCGATTGAGACTCGTTAGATCAACCGTTTGTGAGTAAAATCCATCTATGATGCACATGACATTGGGCTTTATCGTTCCCCACGATTGCTGGAGAAATTCATTTGTCAACCCGTCAGGCCCCGAGGCTTTGTTTGTAGCTAGTTGTTTGACTGCCCTGTAGACTTCCTCTTCTGTGAAAGGCTGTTGAAGAGATGATAAGTCTCGGCTTTGGTAGAGGCGTGAAGGGTCAAAAAGCAGCGCTTCTCCTTGTTGTCCCAGTATAGCTTTCATATGGCTTAGGAATGGACCTGCAATAGCCTCAGTTTCTGTGAGATGATATCCATTGTGCTGTATTGCTAGGATAGCATTTCTTCTCATTCTAGATGTTGCGAAAGCATGAAAATAGGCCGTATTTTTGTCTCCACTCTGCAGCCACCGAACTCGAGATCTTTGTTGCCATCTTTTTTCGATAATGTTTGCCAATTCGTATGCCTTTTCCTTAATCTTTTGCTGTAGGTTGAACTCGCGGCAGTCTAATTTTCTTCTTTCCTCGATCAATGCAAAGAAACCGATATAGCCGTTACAAATACGTAGCTTGCGCTCTAAGCTTCCAAAACGGTCTCTATGCCAGGCCCGTAGTGCTTTGTGCACATTTACTGCCCCTGTGGTAAAGGCCTTGACTGCACTGTCTTGTCCCAGGACCGAGCCCGACCATGATGATTGAATGATCTGCTTTGCCTCTTCATATCTTAGCCAATAGTTTTCTATTCGGAATGGGGCCGGTCTAGTGGGCATACCCGAACAGCTTAGTACCAAGGGTACATGGTCTGAAACCGCCACCTCAAGCGCTTTGAACTTAATGTTTGGACACGCTAACAGCCATTGATTAGTGAGGAAAACCCTGTCAAGTTTGGAGAAGGTTGGTTCAGGTTTGTTGTTGCTTCTTGTATATAGGCGATTTTGGAGTTCAATATCTATTAATTCCAAATCCCTAATCAGGTCATTGAAGGCACACATCAAGTTGTAACCGCGAAAACTTGCCAATCTATCCGAGTACCATCTAACCAAGTTAAAACCTCCAAGGAGAATCCATGGGTGTGTAATGAGACCATGTAATGATCGAAGCTCCTCAATAAATGCTATCTTGTCTCCATCATCCGCACTTGGGCCATAGACATTAGTGAAGACGAATGTCTGACCCGATTGCAATTGCTTGAGAACCGCCGTAGTAGTGTGTCTCGTGTTCCAGCAATTTATTAACTCATAGCTGCGTTTCCAAGCTATGACACATCCACTCTTGAGTCGTGTGCAGCTAGGGAAACCATTTGTTTATCAAAGAAAGAAGGTATGGCCCTCGATACGTAATTTAAATCTCTTTCATTGATTTTTGTTTCTTGTAAACCTCTTGAGCCTGAACTCTCTTAGAAGCCATTCTTATTTCTCACAATTTAAACTACTAGGCCATTTGCCAGACTTATACCCTTCTTAGTTGCAATCTGTGTTCTAAACACTTTGTGCTGCAATCTCTGTACACAGATGCTGCTCCGAGTTATTAAATTATTAATTTTATGCAGTCTTTCGGGACATTTAGCTCCTTCAATTGATTTTTTCATTGTTGGTTACAATGTTCATATGAGAAAATTAGTCCTGAAAAGTAAAAATAAGATAAAAGAAAGCAAGGATTGGAAGTGTATAAATGTCCCATTCTCTTGGAAATGTGTTGTTGACTGCAAAGAAAATCTACAGCTTGTTATAAAGTGTGTTGATTGTTGCAACTTATGAACTGGGCTCTTTTTCCCCTTATTTTTTTAATAAAAAAAAGTAGAAGAACAAAGTTATCTATTATTAAGTACACTCAACGAAAAATCTGAAAATACTCGGGATTGCTGTCTAACTTCTGCAATGTGTTTTGGAATTAGTTTTTTTTTTTTTTGATTTATAATTAAATATCCTGACAATATGTTGAAGTTATATATTTTTGTTCGAGAAGGTCTATTTTCAGTTAAATGGAAAATGCTCACAAGTTTTACATTAATATTTGTGTTGCAATCTCTGTACACCGATGCTGCTCCGAGTTCCCCTTCGCAACTAAACGCCTCCAAATTCAACAGAGATCTTATGTCTGTACGAACACTTGAGAGTAGGTCCGATGCCCATCGGACCTCCTTTGATTGGATGGGTTTAATCACCGTCAATTTTCTTTAAGATTCGTGCGGAACGCTTTAAACTTGGTGCGTGTCTGTTTCAATTTTGGTGTGCACAAATTTTAAATTAGATCGGACGGTCATAATGCTCGTTGAACCTAAAAGTAGGTCCGATGTTCATGGGACCTACTCCGTTCTCACGAACGAAGGATGTTTATACGGAGCAATATCAATCAAAATTACAACTGGAGATTGTACGCTATTCGTCGGCCCGTACTAATTCAGAATCCATTTATATTTCTAATTGGACAATTAATATTTTTTTTAGATAGAATTAAATTGATATATTAATTTTAGTTAATATACATCAAAGTATCAAACGTATAGTTTATGCATGGTTTAAAAATGAATTGTCATTCTTATCCTTCTTTCACTAAACAGCTTTTTTGTTTCTAAATTTATTTATTTATGTATCTTCTTTGAAAAGTAATTTGACTTCTCAGCTCCTTTATAAAAAACTACCTTTTGTGGAGAAAGACAATTATGTTAATTCATTTTATTACTCGTAAACCACAAGTTTGTGACTAGAACTAATATTTTTGAATAAAATTGAATTGACATTATTCTTCTCTCTTCAAGTAAAATTTATTTTCTCTATTTATTTATTTTCATGAAAGTAGTTTTGAATAAAAATAACAATTAGGCGAGAACATAAATTTTTTTCAAGAAGATAAGATATTTTTTTAAATAGTTCTTTTTTGAAAAAGATGAATAATAATTTGATGAGTATTAATTGAAAATTATAAATTTAACTAGTCATAAGTTAATAAAGGATTTAAAGAGTCGATGATTAAAATATGAAGAATTATAACAGTTAATGACTTTATAGATAAATGTAAAATGATTTAAGAGTTGAATGATATACAAGTTATATTAAATGTTTAATGAGTAAATATGAAATGATTGAAAATCGAAAAAAAAAAATTTAATTTTGATTGAAGAGTTGCCGAGCCGACATTTTTATTAATATCCAAAGTTTAATACAAATTATTAATTATACCCAGAAGTCAACTCAATATCGATATATACCCAAGCCGGCCATTTTCTGGCCGGCTATGTTCCTTCCCTAAGCCGGCCAGAAAATGGCCGGCTATGTACCTTTTTTTTTTTTTTTTTTTTTTTTTTTTTTAGAGAAAGACACTATGATGATCAAAATATTGAAATCTAACTCTGAAATACGATAAATTTTTGTTTAAATTATTTGTTATATTAATTCTTTGATGTATAATTAGCATATTTATACTAAAATACGATAGATTAATTGAAATTATGTTGAATAACACTAAATTATGTTAAATTACGTTAAATTACATTAAATTACGTTAAAATACGGTAAATTACGCTAAAATACGATATGAATAGGGACGATATCTTCACTGAAAAGGAGAAAAACAACGATGAAACTTCAAACGGTCATAAAACGGCGCTCGAGTGTCCGATTTCAGCAAATGAGCACTTTTCGGAAAGCTTGCGAAAATGCGCATGCGTCTGTGCCGGCTACGCCTGTTGAATAACTGAATATTTCCTATGATTGCAATTGATCTGTTCTATGCTTTACTCATGATGTTTAACCAAGTCCTGTGCATGCTTCACAAAAAAGGGCATAACTTTTGATCCGTCCGTCGGATCGGGCTGAAATTTTGACATGAGCTCCACAGCCCCTGTACCAAGCTAATTTCCTTTCGGGACCGATCCGACCGTCGGATTCATCAAAAAACTAAGGGAAGAGCCTCAAAACTTGAGTTGAAGTTTCCGATTAAGATTTTCATGTCTATCATTCAATCCAAGTAGCTCAGTAAATTAGTTACATAATGAACTTGCATATTACCAATTTTTACTATTTTTGGAATTTTTTTACTATTTTTTATGATTCATGAAGATGAGCAAAATCAGTCTACTATAGCGTAATTTTGTGTAGTTTAGTGTTTTTTTACCGTATTTCAGCATAATTAGCGAAGTTATTGTAATTTAACGTAATTTAGTATAATTGAACATAATTTATTGTAATATAGTGTAATTCAACATAATTTGGAACGGTTTGGATCGACGATTTGGACTTTGAAAATAAAAAAAATAATTGTTGTAATTTGATCCCTCCTCAAAGAAGTAATATAACAAATAATTAAACAAAAATTTCAAATTTTCAGAGTTAGATTTCAATATTTTGATCATCATAGTGTCTTTCTCTAAAAAAAAAAAAAAAAAAAAAAAGGTGCATAGCCGGCCATTTTCTGGCCGGCTTAGGGAAGGAACATAGCCGGCCAGAAAATGGCCGGCTTGGGTATATATCAATATTGAGTTGACTTCTGAGTATAATTAATAATTTGTATTAAACTTTGGATATTAATAAAAAGGGATAATTAGTTATATGCCACCCCAAAACAAGGAAATTGTAAATTTGCCACCCTACCCCAAAAATGAATGATTAAGTACCCCCAAATTTGTCCCCAGAATGAATTAGATGTGTAAACAAAGTGCATATTTAAAACTTTGAGCAAGAACAATTATAAGTGGTGTGATCAAACCTGAACTACTAACCTGGAATATTTGACAATCAAACAACAGTAATTTCTATACAGAATAGTTTATGAGCGAGAGGTGGGAGCAATCCATCCAAGAGTGGTATACGAAGTCTCGAACCTCTAATCTAGAATACCTAGATCTTTCAGATTCAACAATAACCAACAAACACTTAGCCAACAACATTTCTGTCATATATGACAGAGTAAACCTGTTAAGCCGAGTAAGCTTAAAGAATTTTAAGCAAACTCAGGAACAAATCCACTCCCTTGACCAGAAAATCCAAAAACTCGAACAAAGCTTGAAAAACCTCACAATCCTATTAACAGAAAACCATCCTTTAACAACATCGGAGGTCAAAACTTTGGTGACAGAAATCACAAGGCAACCCAAGCCTTTTGAAACAGAAACCTTAAAAATTGCTGGAGAACTCAACCAGAAACTCGAAAGAGTAGAAGCTGTCCTCAAAAGAGTAGAAACTTGGGTTAGTTCATGAGTAATTACACACTCACTCAGAACACCCAATTCTACAAACAAGCAGTTCAAGCAACAGACTCAATTGAGTCACCCGCAGTAGGCTTTGCAAAACCTGCTGACAATCGTGGTGGCAACTCAGGCACAACCACATTAATTAAGCAAAACAACACCCAAATCCAGTTGCTGGTGCAAGCACTAGAAGAAATCCGAAACCTGGTAGCAGAAGTGAAAATCCTTAAAGAGCAAATCCAGAAACAAAAGAGCGTGGAGTTGCCAAGCGACATAACTGACGAATTATCAGCCAGACTAGCCGGACTATCAATCGGACCATCCAGGCAAAAGGAAAAGAAGGGGGTTTTTAGAGTTTTCAAAGACCCCTTTGTTATCCTCCAAGAAGAAAAACAAAAACTTAAATAATGGAAACATCAGGGAGACCTGGTATAACCCAAACCCAAACAATAAACCCTGACGCACCATTATTCGAAGATCAGGTTCGCGAATACCGAAGAGGGCAAAGAAGGAGATATAATGCCCAAAGAAACCTGAGAAACCTTGCCCGAACTGTAACGGGTAGAAGTCCTTACCAGATGACTTTGGAAGAGCAGGTGGATCCAGATACTCAGCTCAGAAGATCCCTGAGAGATCGAGCTGCTATAGTACCTGCTGAAGTACTATACAATTCCAGAAGGGATGACAACAATCACCGTGTCTATAACCATTTCTCTGAGGAAGCAATTCTCTGCACCGACAACCAGCAAATCGACAGGCCATTTATACAGCCCGACAGCTATGCGGCACTTCGACAAAGTGGGATGCAATTTATCCACATAGGGGTCGCTCAAGTAAGAATACAGATCCTGCACAGACAGGATGAAGGCACCTCGGCGTTAGTTGTTTTCAGAGACAACAGGTGGCAAGGAGATCAGTCCATTTTCGATACAGTAGAGATTGATCTGACAAGAGGAAGCCAGCTGGTATATGTGATACCGGATACTATGCAAACAATCGGGGATTTCTATAGAAATTTCCAGTTATCAATCCTAACAAGGGGATACCAAAACTGGCAGAATGGTGAAGCTAACCTCCTAGTCACTAGAGGTTTAGTAGGCAGGCTTTCCAACACATCGAATGTCGGATTCGCCTACCAAATAAGCAATGTTTCAGAATACTTGGCAAGCAGGGGCATACGAGCCCTCCCGGGCAGACGCTACTCAGCACAAGAAAATCAAGGAAGAAACTGGGTAGTCAGGCCATCACGAGTTGAAATCCCTATGGTACCAACAGAATTGCAGACCAGTAACCTCCTCGATGGCCGAATCTCTATATCATTCCAGAATTATGTCCCAACCCCTGATCTCACGAGCGATATACCTGATGATGATGAAGATGAAGTTGGAAGTGAAACAATCCTTATCCTAACAGAAGAAAGGAATGATACCGAGGAAACTGATGATGAAGAGGACGATTGGCAGTACATACAGTACCTCGCCAACCAGTCAGCACAACCACCTGAAGATTCTGACCCGGTTTGGGATACAGATCATGAAGGCAGTCCTCACAACACTGCTAAGGATTGGGTCAATCCTTTTTCGTCTCGGGGGGGTATGGATACCATTTTCATGATGAGCGGTATTAATACCGAAGAAGCATTTGATTACCCGCAGTTCAAAAACCTATCTGAAACACTAAAAGAGCAACATGCTTTTATGTCAAGCTCTTCCGCAATATCTCATTACCAACCACCACCAGACCAGTCCATGCACATGCCCAGCTACCCTCCTGCAAGAGGTACAAATGAGACAAGGTGGACCACTCCCACGTTTGATGAAAGAGTGCCCAGAGCAGGGCGATTTCGCGGGGGCTACAACGATGAGATGTGGACATTACCATCAGCTCAGCAACAACAAGGCGCTATGTTTGTAATCCCGAATCAACTGGGGTTGTTTCATGATGCGTTCTCAAGATGGGAGTCTATTACTCGAAACCATGTAGCTGAGAAGGGGTTTACAGACCCCAGGGATAAAATAGAATATATGGAGAATCTATTGGGAGAAGTGGAGAAATTAACATGGGTCCAATGGAGGATGCAATTCCTCACTGAGTACGAGGCGTTGATAGCAGTGGCGGATGGCCGGGAAGGCACACAAAACATACTTTCCCAGATGAGAAGAGTATTTTCACTGGAGGACCCTGCCCAAGGATCAACAGTTCTCCAAGATCAGGCCTACAAAGATCTGGAGCGCCTCACCTGCGACAATGTTAAATATCTCATTCAGTATATGAACGAGTATTTAAGATTAGCGGCAAAATCTGGGCGAATGTACATTAGCCCAGAGCTCTCAGAAAAATTCTGGTTGAAGATGCCCGGTGACCTCGGGACCAGAATAAAAACGATGTTTGAAGAAAAATACCCTGGTCTCACTATAGGAGTAATCCCGAGGGTACTATTTGCCTATAAATATCTGGAAGGCGAGTGCAAAGATGCTGCTTTCAAACGATCACTCAAAGACCTCTCCTTTTGTAGCCAGATACCAATTCCTGATTATTACCGTAAACCAGAAAAGAGGTACGGCCTGAGAAGATCAACAACCTATAAAGGCAAGCCCCATGAATCTCACGCTAGAGTTGAAAAGAGAAAGCATTTGGTTAGAAACAAGAGGTGTAAATGCTACCTATGTGGGCAAGAAGGTCACTTCGCGCGAGAATGCCCCAATGATAGAAGAAACATTAAACGGGCAGCAATCTTTGAAGGGCTCGATATACCAGATGATTGTGACATAATATCAGTACAAGAAGGGGAAGGCCAGAGCGATGCTATATTCAGCATTTCTGAAGGCGAAGATGGGGAGATGGAGCTACAACAAGGAATAAAAACCCTACAGCTAAACTCTCTCTTTATGCTCGGAGAAGAGAATTCAGGCTACAGACCCAGAATAAAATTACCTGAGAAACAGATGGGCTGCCAACACCAATGGCTTCATAATCAAGTCATCGAGCAACCATTCAAAACAACCTGTTCCTGTTGCGCTAGAGAAACTATAATCCGTGCTAGAATACATTGTTCAGATTGCGGAGTAACAGCATGCAACCTGTGCGGCCCATTCTACTTTAAAAGGGAAGTACCAGTTACCCCAGCAACCGCACCAGCACAAATCAACCTTAGAACACTAGTCCAAGAGCAGAGAGACTACATTGTATGGTGTGAGGCTGAAATGGAGAGGCTGCAGAAAGATGTTGACCATCACAAAAAGAGGTACGAAGACCTCCTTGAAGAACACCTGAAGGAAGAATTCGACAACCTAAAGCCAAAACAGAGTGGTGTTGATGAAAAGAAGAAGGGCATTGATGAAAGCGCAAACGTCCTCAATGGAGAGACAGTCCATAACGCTAGTGGTAATCCATCCACCGGAAGAATCATCAAAAACCGATTGCACAACCTAGAGGTGGAGCTCGATATTCCTGGAGTTCAAAAACTAAAAATAAGAGCAATCCTAGACACTGGCGCCACAACCTGCTGCATAGATCAAGGGTCAGTACCAAAAGAAGCTCTTGAAGAAAATACCTTTGTGGTACAATTCACAGGGGTAAATTCCACTCAAACCGCCAACATGAAGTTGAAATATGGAAGAATGATCATTGGCGAAAACCAGTTCCGCATCCCATATACCTATGCATTCCCAATGAAGTTAGGGGGGGAAATACAAATGATAATAGGGTGTAATTTTATACGCTCTATGCATGGAGGTCTGAGAATAGAGGGTGACACAATTACCTTCTACAAAAACCTAACGGTCATCAACACACAACCACAGGCAAAGGTCCTAACCATAGAAGGAATAGACCTCCAAGACCTGGAGTACATACAACTCCAAGAAATGGTCCATTATAATTTTGGACAAACATCATCGGACTTTGTTACAAAGTTTGATCAACTGCTAAGAAGGCTGCAGGAGGCCGGGTTCATTGGCGAAAATCCTTTGCAACATTGGAGTAAAAACAAGATCGTCTGCATGCTGGAAATCAAGAATTCAGACTTCATCATTGAAGACAGACCCTTAAAACAGGTCACGCCACTGATGAAACAAACCTTCAGCAAACATGTAGAGGCCCTGCTGAAACTCGGGGTAATACGACCCAGCAAGAGCAAGCACCGGACAACGGCGATTATTGTTAATTCCGGTACATCAATAGACCCAAAAACCGGGAAGGAGGTAAAGGGCAAAGAACGTATGGTATTTAATTACAAGAGGCTTAATGATATAACTGAAAAAGATCAATATAGCCTTCCTGGAATTAATACCATCATGAGAAAAGTAGCTAATAGTAAAATCTACTCTAAGTTCGATTTAAAGAGTGGATTTCACCAAGTAGCTATGCACCCGAATTCAGTTGAATGGACGGCATTCTGGGTGCCTGATGGGTTATATGAATGGCTAGTAATGCCGTTTGGATTGAAAAATGCTCCAGCAGTGTTCCAAAGAAAAATGGATCATTGCTTCAAAGGCACTGAGAATTTTATAGCAGTTTATATTGATGATATTCTGGTATTTTCTCAGTCCGAAAGAGATCATGCAGAGTATTTAAAAATAATGCTCTCAAAATGTGAAGAGCATGGCCTTGTCCTAAGCCCGACAAAAATGAAGATAGCCGTTCCCCAAATAGAATTCTTAGGGGCAGTAATAGGCAATGGTACTATTCGGTTGCAGCCGAATATTATCACAAAAATTGAAGAATTCAAAGAAGATGATCTCACTCAGAAATCTGGTATGAGATCTTGGCTAGGGATCCTCAATTATGCCAGAAGCTATATCCCGAACCTCGGGAAGCTCCTAAGCCCTTTATATGCGAAAACCAGTCCAACCGGTGATAAACGATTGAATAAACAAGATTGGGAGCTAATTCGCGCAATAAAACAGCAGGTCAGAAACCTGCCTGATCTCTGCATACCCCCAGAAGAATGCTTTATCATACTTGAAACAGACGGATGCATGGATGGATGGGGAGGTGTATGCAAATGGAAACCAAAGAGGTATGATCCAAAGAGCACAGAGAAGCCATGCGCCTATGCAAGTGGCAAATTCAACCCACCTAAATCCACAATAGATGCAGAAATCTTCGCGGTCATGAACAGCCTGGAGGCATTAAAAATCTACTACCTCGACAGGAAGGAATTAGTGATACGCACTGATTGTCAGGCTATCATTAGTTTCTTTAATAAATCTAACGTTAATAAACCGTCAAGAGTGCGCTGGATCTCGTTCATAGACTTTGTGACGGGATTGGGGATTAATGTTCAGTTCGAGCACATAGATGGGAAGGACAACCTTTTGGCTGACTCCCTATCACGGTTAATTAATGTTTTAATTGATGCAGGATGGCCCAATCAGGAAGCATTGAATGTTCTGGACAATCTAGCCGGGGCTCTTCACGAGAGCGAGAAGCACCCCAACCAGGAGGTTCAGGAGAAAATGTCTCAAATAATCCTACAAATCAGTCACTCATTTGCCAGTACAGGGATCTACTACGGCAAAATGGCGAAACCCACACCCTGGAAAGACGAGGCGAGCTCAGACTCCAACTTCGAGCAATAGAAAACAAAGTGATTTCAAAGGCACTTGAAGGGTTTAATGATTTAATAAAAATACAACAGATGAAGGAATCCCAAAGTTCTAGATTCGCAACAAGGGACAATTACTGGGGAGATTGGCTACCCCAAGTCCAGCAAACTCTTACTAAGCTTCAAAAGGCTTACCGAGAGTTGAAACAGCTAATCCGTGAGGTAAAAGTGTTCCGTATCTAAGTGTGTTCCGAACCCTACCACTATAGGGTATGTATCATGAGGTGTGCTTTACTTTTTAGGCCTGCTTATAGTGGCCTTTGCTTTTTCTTTAGTGTGGGCCAATAATTGGCCAGCTTTCGGTGCATGATAAGCACCTTTATCTTTAGTGGGAGACAAAAGTTTGTGGGAATCCTTTAATCACATGCGATGGGGCCCAATGAGTACCCGATGTGATAATTGAGATTCCATCCCAAGTCTCTATATAAGTTTTAAGTTTTCAGAGTTGAAAAACAAGCTGAGACACAGCAAGTTTTACTTCTCTCTCTTTCCTTGTAACATTCCACTTAATAATAAATTTCCGCTTGTGTGCCTTCTTTCTTTCCGTGTTCACAGTAGCCTGTTAAAGTTTGAAGGCTCTGACCGACCGATCCTCACCCTGGTATCAGAGCTAAGGTCTGTTTATATTAATGGCTTTCTAAGTTCCTTTATATTCTAGGAAGGTAGCTAAGGGGAGATCATGCCAAAACTATAAAAAAAAAAAAAAGCTCAAAATCTAAGAGGGGAATTATACAATTTAAAGGCTTTTTCTTAATTAATAATATTAACCCAAGGATATTAGCTTATAGGGCTTGATTTTCGACAAATATAGCTAAACCAAAAGAATCATCCTGCCGTACAGTACCCTAAGAAGTGGGGAAGATTACGGATTAACACGATGAGGTGAGGTATAGCTAAATTCGGTAGAAAATATCGCCCCAAAGTTAAGAGCAAAGGTTGATATATATAAAAAAAAAAAAAAAAAAAAAAAAAAAAAAACATTGGGGTGCAAGAATTGGGTATTGTATCATTAATCTTAAGGAATATTCCCTCAGAGTGGCAAAAATCTAATTGTGAAGTTTTGAAGTGGCATAAAACAGAATGCCCCTAATATATATCAGTCCCTCTCTAATAATGTCAGTGGCTGTGTGCAGTGTGCACAAATTTACTCTGCTTTCTTTGAAAGCCATCCCTCTCGACTTTTGAGTTAATCTAGAATGAATTTAGACCGTCTGATCCGTGTTGGCACGGATATCAATGCTGTCCCGTGCATTTCACCTTAAACCGAATTGGCTTGAATCTTGATTAGTCGGCCTATATGTATTAACTCTAAGTTGAGTTAATGCGACTCCCCTCTCTAATGGTCATGTGAGATACTCTTCCACCGTCGGAGTTGAATTCGATTTCGATAATTTCTTGTTGTATTTTATGATGCAGAAGTACAGAGATTATTCTTTTAATGAGTGAATTGGAACATGCTCAAACTTAACTCATTTATTAAATGAATCAGCCAACTTGAGTTGAAACTACTCGTGTTGTAGCAGTTATCAAGCGAGTTATAAGCAAGTTACGAATTTGAGCGATTCTGTAGAGCCCTAATCCAGCCCCTTAAATTTAGAACTTGAATTTGCATTCTCCGGGTATGGACGAACGAACAGTTGATACTTAATTAGTTCATTATTTTAATTGAAGTGTGCCTATTATGTTCAGCATCTACCATACATGACAATCATAAGATTCAATTTCTTGCGGAAAATTAATTAAGGTAACGTGAATAAGTTATGAAATAAATTATAAATTTTATGGTATGATATAAAAATGGCAAGCCCTATAATTACATCGTACGTAGTACGGTTCAGCAAGCTCTTTGAACGGAGATATTCCAAAGAATTTGGAACTAATTCCGCTCTTAGGAAAATCAATGTACTTTTGTAATGTTGTTAGATGGTGATAATTATATTTGACATGGGTAAATTATTAAGGATAAATCTGTTACATCATATATGCCATGCACACATTATTTTATTTAGTTATGAATATGATTACTTGGCAATCAGATAAGCTTATTTATGGAGTTTTTTAATCTTTTAGAAAACAATGATTTTGTATCTATTTAAAGAGATAGTAAAAAAAATTTCAAAAAATATATATATAATTTGGTCTCCAAGCATATTTTAATATGGGATCATGTTAAGCGATTCAGATTTACTGTTTGGACTTTAAATACAGAGATAAGAATGTGAGACATGATTAGAGCACGAAAACAATGAGAGATTTTAACCCAATTCAATAAAAATATGAACTTCTTAAATGAAGCGACTTAAGAAAAAAGCTCTCCCGATTAAGATAAACTATTAAAACATCAAGAAAAAATTTCTCTAAAAATAACTTTCAACGAATTAAGTGTTTTGAAAATGCACTAAATCAGACAATTATTAGCTTTTGCAACCTTGAGTGCGTGAAGCCTTTAATTGAACAACCTTTCTAGTAGTGGCTTGTGGTAGGAGAAAGGAACTATTCCACACCACAATCTTTCTGTATTGCCATCCTCAGTGTTATATTGTCATCTGGGTCTAGGAAATAGATGCAATTGCCTCTTCAAATACATATGTAGAAATACGAATACCTCCATCCAATGATTGTTGCCTCGATCGTAGAATGCCCATGAACCATTATGCATTCCAATGTTCTACTCAATAACAATAACGTCTCGATTGCAAGTTGGATTGGTACCAGTCCAAATTAGGTAAGGCCACAAAAAACATAGGGAAGATAAGCGGATTTCTTCATTGGTGAGTGGATTGAATAATAAATGATAGCCGTACTGACTTATAAGAAGACAACCATGACCTATTCCCATGGCGTTATTTCCATGAAAATATTACCAGTTTCGCCAGAAAAGAGAGAATTGAAACTCGGCCCATGAAGTCACTTTCTTAATTACGGGATCGTTGGCCCCTTCATCTTCGATGAGCCACGGGAATTGCAGGGGACGGTCAGAGAGAGGTGCAGAGGAGAACCATGGTGCAGAACTGCAGACTCCAACAAATTAAAAAAGAAATACTTTTAGAGATGAAGAGAATAAATTATGGACTCTTAATTTGTTGTCCACTTAAAATGGTTTATTTAGCAAATACCAAAAGTTGACATGGCTCTGCAAATAAGTATAAATACCGCATCATACAAAAGAACAACTTGGCTCTGGAACACTGCATCATACAAAAGCATTTTAAGGGATGGTGATGACAATTCAATAGATAAGTTTAATTTAATTGAAGACCGTATGTCTAAATTAAGTATTTTTATTATCAAGTGCATTCCGAGTCTTATATCAGCTAATATTGACTAAAGCAAATTAATTATTTTTCAAATGACAGAGCAATAATATAAACCCGTGAAGCTATGGTTTATGTGCCTGAATGCAGGGTGTTGCTGTCAGAAGTGTGCTGTGAATTTATTAAGCAAACACTACTATTTCCTTTACCAGTTTATTTTTTTTTTTGTTTTACATATTTGATGTAATGAACCTATTATTGTTGAATCCGGCTACTATACCACTAGTGTCATTCCAAACTAAATAACACCACATCTTAAACCATTGGATTTACTTTAATATTCGTACAAGACACTAGTGTCATTCCAGCGCTATCTTGTACACGAATATTAAAGTAGATCCAATAGTTTAAGATGTGGTGTTATTTAGTTTGAAATGACACTAGTGATATAGTAGCCGGACTCGTTATTGTTTTAATGATATTCGCCTAAGAGCTTCATCCTCAAAAAAAAAAAAAACTCTCTGCTTTTGGCAACATAGTGCCATACAAATTAACATCCTAAATCAACCATTTTCAAAGAGAAAAAATTCAGCATGGATCTGGCTCCCAAATCGTAGGAGTCTCCTCCCACTGTCTCGAACTTGCTGATGTCCCAGGTTGATGAGAGCTCCTGGCCCAGTTTGCCAGCAGATGGGGTTCCTTGAGAGATTCCCTATTGACATGCCTGACAGTGATCCATTCGCCTCAACCATGTACCAGTCTTGTGCATTCTGCCACCGTTTGTGCTGCTTTTCAAGAAGGCAAGTCTTGCACTGTGTTGTTGTTGATGGCTTTCACGGTTTCACCAATGCCTAAAATCAGAGAAAATGTGGATTCTCTCCACATGTGGTTGAGGTTGTGCCTGGTGCAACTGTAGGACATGCAGCAAACTGAGCGCCTCAGCATGAAACGGGTCACCACTGTGACTCGGCTTGAAGACACGCATGCTTTAATAATTCGGGTCAGATCCGGAAGCAAAGAGTTGTTATGCAAATTGGTCGTGCACCTGTACCGGTAATTCTTCGCTGGTTAGGTTAGGTACATTACTAAAAAGTTGTGCAATTAAATTAAAAAAAAATTGTTCAGTTCCAAATAATTTATGCCTTTGAGGTTGCCGCAAATTCTCATCACGACATGTTACATAAACAGCACAGGTAATGACAACTTGTCTGCTCCGAAATGAGTCTATGTTATTCTTGGATGAGAAAAAAAATAAACAATTTATAATCATAAACAGTAGGAATTCACGTCACCTCAGGTAACGTGACTCAAGCAAATTATGATTGAATGGTTTTTTTAACATGACACGAATCTCAAAACAGACCTTCTACAGTCTTCATAGACACCGAATTGAGTTTGGCCCAGATAAAATTAATCTGGGCCGTCTGTTTCAATTTGCTCGAGTCAGATACCTGGAAGGATACTGATCCAGTAGGAATTCACCGGACCGTACCAAATACGAGGAATGCCTTCCCAGTTCCCACTGTCAAAACTCTAAAGCAAAGTTTCTGTTTCAATACTTTGTACTCTTTCGTTATTTTATTAAACTACATTGTCGCTTTAACGGACCGGATTGACTGTATCATGAATTTCGTATCCACATCGTTGTTGCAAAAATTCGAGCACATATCGGATCATATTTATAGAAATGTTATATATTTCAGCGAAGATCAAATCATCTTCTAGAAGTTTAATGGTAAAATAACACGATCGAACCCAAATAGTATCGTCAAAGATTATGCAACGCGCATAAAAATGGACGAACCCATATTAATCTCTACAGCGCAGCAGAATAATCTCAACCGTTCGTGATCACCTCACGAATCACGATCAGCTTATTGCAAGCCGCAGAAGACTGGTATTTTTGTTAAACTGCGAGAAAAAACCACTAATAAGCTATCTTGTTATTTGTTTCCCAAAATAATGCAACTTTCGCTATTTTCCCATTATTTTACTGTGACCAAGTATTAACCAAAATACGGTTCTCAACTTCTACTTTCTGAACCCCGAAATTTTTATTTATACCATTTTAATAAAATAAATTAATAAAATAACCATTGTTTTTGGTCAATTCTAATTCTAGCACGGCCGCAGAACACCGCTGCGGACCCATATGGGGGGGGCCGCAGAATGCCGGAGCGGACCCCCATATGGGGCCGCAGAACCATTCTGCGGACCCCCTTTTTTTCTTTTTCCTTTCTGTTATTTTACCGAGACACCCCAGGGGTCAAAAGTGCTCAAAATTAAAAATTGTTTTCCTAAATTTGGTTTATAGGGATGCGTGCAGAACCATTCTGGATTAAAAAAAACTGGATTAAAAAAAAAAAAAAAAGGGTCCGCAGAACCATTCTGCGGCCCTGCTCAAATGGGTCCGCAGAATGCCTGTGCGGCCGTGCTAGATTTAGAATTGACCAAAAACGATGATTATTTAATTAATTTATTTTATTAAAATGGTATAAATAAAAATCTCGGTTCTGAACCCCATGAGCTGAAACGTTATATGGTGACCCCCATTATATGAGGCTACCATTTGTCGTTACGATCCTGGTATTTTTCGAGTTCTACAAAAATAGTGAGTTTTTTCTTTAAATGTTATTAATAAAAATTTCGCTCAGGATTAAAATATTTCATTGATTTTTTACCCTATTATACCCCAACATCATTATCTTTATTTTCAAAGTTTAAACAGTTTATCCGAACTGCTCAACATGATCTTCATATTAAAATATGCTTGGATACAAAATTTTATATTTTTAATTTTTTTGCTACTTTATAAAATAGGTACAAAACTATTTTTAGAAGATTCTAGACTATTTAAAAATAGTAATTTTGTACTTTTAAACAATTAGTAAAAAGAATTAAAAATTACAAAATTTGTTGTCCAAAACACATTTTAATATAAAATCATGTTGAACGTTCGAATCGATTATTTAGACTTTAAAAATAAACATAATGATAATGGACATAACAATACCTCAAAACCAATAAAACATTTAAACCCTACTCATCCTAATATATTTTACATTCCCAGTCTATAATTAGCAACGCTAATAAATAAATTAGTAATCACCAATTCAACAATGGTAGTAAATTATTAAACATTTATTTTTTATTTCATATATCAATGCAATATTACGATAAATTGAAAATTTGCAATTGAATAGCAATTAAAACTTACGAAACAATAACAAGACACCGCAAAAAAAGCAGTAAATAAAAAGGAAAAAACGACAAGACATTTGGATTTATTGCAATATACTTCAACAAACGGTGAAACAGCTATCATCTATATAGTACAGCCCTCTTGGCTTTTCTTAATTTCTTAAAAAGAAAGCACTAAACTTGAGGAGAACTTTTATCTCCTTGTAATTCCTAACTAGCAACTTGCTATATCATATTAATATTACTAACAGCTTAACATTCATTCATCAATTACACCGAAACCCTAAACATATTTTTATTATTATATCTATTAATTAATGCTGCTCTACTCCTTTTTTGTGAGACAGCAACAAAACAAAAGAGAAACCACTTAGTCAAAGGTGGAAATCAGGACCCACATGTCAGTAAGACCACTCCTGGGGGAGAAGGGATGCCAGCTCAGCCGATGAAGGCTTGAACGTAGGACCCACTAGCTCGTGCCTCTGCGGCTGCTGCGGCTTCCTTTGCTCTCGTCCTTTGGAATCTACAAAACAGGATTTGCTTGCTAAGATAAAGATATGCATTTAATTCCAAACAAAAGTAATTTAAAAATTGTGCAGCCTTCAAGGACATTAATTACATTCGATCAACACAGGTTCATTCTGTTTAAATAGTAGCGCCAAATGTAGCAATAAAAGTTTATCGTAAGAGAAATCAATTTAAGACCCCGATAAAGCTACATGCAATTAATTACCTCCAGCTCCAAAAACGGAAGTAACAAAAGGAAACCCTAAAAACACAAGTACAAGCAAAAACAATATAAAAAAGAAGAGGGCGTGCTTAAAGGAAATGTGCAATAAATGTTTTAATATTAACTTGGGTGGGACCCGGGAAAAATAACTTACTGTTTCTCTTGTTGGCTTCTTCTTTGACCGAAACGCGGGGCAGGAAAACCCCGGTTCCGCCGCTTTTCTTAGCTGGGCCGCTTCCGCGGACCGGGACGAACCGGACCCGACCTGGTTCGCTCTCAAAAAACCATCCCCTGAAACCCTGTCTCTGCAATACAACAAAGGCATCATTTAATAATTAATACCAACTCAGTAGGAATTAAATAAACACTGAATTTCGCGTATAAGCCAACGGAAAATATGTTATTATGCTTCCTTGACTGTCTAGAAACAGAATTTCGTCTTGCATGTCTGAAATGAACCAAATTCAATACAAGGCCAATTTCAATTTGTTCCAAACTTGAAAATTTTCAAGGAAAAACCCTCGTTTGATAGAGGGGGCTAAGAATGTAGACATCAGAGAGGTAATAAAAATCTGGACCTCAATTTTGAAACCTAAGAACCTCCCATCAAACAGAGATAACAGGCCTATCGGAGGGATAATAAACAAAAATCGCAAAATATAGGGGAACCAACCTGGACATAAATTGGATTGAAAGGAGGTAAATCAGAAAGCGGCATTGAAGCGGCACAGTATCCTCTTTTAGGTGCCTAAAACCATAAAACAGACAGTTATTTTAAAGATAAGATATCAAGAGTACCCAAACCAGAAAAGACAGAGAGACAGAGAGACATACCTCGAAGGGAATAGGGAATGAAGAAGGTGCCGGTTTAGGAGAAGCGGCAGGGTTGGTTCGACCGAGCAAACCAAACGCCGCAAGCTGGTTTGCCAATTTCTCGTCTCTGTGCAGTGCCGCTTCCATTTTGAAAGAGGGAAAGAGGGAAAGAGGGGAAGGAAAGAAAAGAAGAGGCAGGGTTTTGAGTTCTACAGTTGTATTTATATTTATATTTAATAAACTGAGAGTGAAGTTTTCTGGCGGGATGAGGTTTGGGTATTTGAGGAAAACGACCTAGGGGTACTTTCGGGAATTCGTCTGGTGGCAGTTATGTTATTTGTGTGTAGTTTGGGGGCTATTGACCATCACAATGGACGAGATGTGGGCGTGAGAGGGACTGCTGCTCACCCCCACTCACGGCCAGTCACAGTTCACTTCACTGCAATTTTCAATCTCCGGATTCGCTGTGCCAGATTTTCTGGAGCGAAACGTGTTGTTACAAGTCAGTGATAATAACTTCTTCACTTGGACTTAATGAACTTTTAATTATCAAAAGATCCTGCTTTGGGTGTAAGTTTTTATTGTTGCTAATATAAATAATGAAAAAATAACAACAAGGAGATGAACACATGTCATGTACAACAAAAACTTCTTTCTTTAGGCTACAAGTACGGAACCAACTCCGCTACTCGTTAAATAGGCGAGCAGGACCCTGCTATTCTAAATCGAACCGTTCATCTGTGTTGAGATCCGTGCTTGAAAAAAATTCAACGGTCTGATTTTGAATAGCAGGGTCCTGCTCGCCTATTTGGCGAGCAGCGGAGTCGGATCCTACAAGTACTGTGTTTCAAAATTTTAAGTTTCTCTCTCGAATATAGTAAAGGGCTAAGATTCCGTCACCATGATTTATCTTAATTGATGACCCTTTTTTAAATTATGTTAAATTCAAAAAAAAATTATAAACATGTGTTTTTTTTTTAAATATTGGTAATGTTTAAATATTCACGAAATTAGATATTGTTTGTTGTCCCATTGAATCCCTTCAGATATGGGTTGGCACGGATTTTTTGTAATTTGATAAATTATGAAATTTACATTAAATTTCATCATCTTGTATGTAAATAGTATAAATAAAGTATAATATTTTAGTTGTCGAACTTCAAGAATATAAACTATTTTCTATGAATCTCAAATTTTTAAACTGACATGTTGTTAAGGAACCTCCGTCTATAATGAAATTCAAAAGGATAAAATCCCAATAATCAGGATAAAATAAAAAGGATATGTATAAATCAAAGGTTTAAATTGTGTTTATTGCGTCAGAGCGGAACGGTTAAACAAAGACGGTATTGTCATATTGCACCGCTATAGTGCGTTATAGCATGTTATAACGCCAATAGGTCATACCTTTTATGGTCCGAAAACGCTATAACGGCGCTATTTAGAACACTGATATGGATGAAACAAACACAAACGCGTAATGCATAGATAACTGCACAACAGCGTTATATTTTTAAATCCATTGTATGAGCTTTAGAATATTTATGTCCCAATTATCCCCTACGAGAAATTTTTTTATAAAACATAAATAAAATAAAAAATCACAAAAGGAATTGATTATTCACCAAATTACAAAAATCATTATAACCAAAAATTTTTGGTTTACCCCCTTTACAAACGGCCACACTCCACAATCCTACAAATTGCAAAAAAAAAAAAATTCCAATTATGAGAACCGAATAAAATTATGGTTACCACATTCTTTTCTTTTTTTTCTTTTTTTACTCTATGGTGGAAACTATATACAGTTACCACTCTCTCTCTCTTCTTTTTACTCTCTCGTAATCAGAAATTATATATGGCTGCCACTTTCTCTTTTATTTATGTCTCTCGTAACCGGAAATTATATACGTTTACTACTTCTTTTTTATTCTCCGGTAACAATTACTACTTTTGTGGAATTATTTTCGATTACGAGAATTTTCTTTTTGGTAACTGAATTTTATTCTCCGGTAACTGAATTTTCTTTTCGGTTACCACTTTTTTATTCTCCGGTAACTGAATTTTCTTTTTGGTTACCTCATGTGGTAACCGGAAATTATTTTCGATTCTTAATTATGATGGTTTTTGTAATTTGGAGAGTTATCAATCTGTTTTGTAATTTTTTTTATTTACGTTTTATAAAATAACACCCCCCCCCCCCCCCCCCCCCCCCCCCCCCCCCCCCCATGAGCCGTTATCAATCTGTCTTGCATAAGGTTTTTATGCTGACTTAATACTTAATAGTATTTTCATATCTTCTCACAATGGTTTTTTCATTTTCTTTTTGATTGATTCTAAATCATATAAAGTGATTTATACCTCTCTTGATGTAGCAATGAAGAGGGAAGAGTCCAAATAAGGTGGCCTCCAATAGCACCTGGAAATATTCTAGTAGTCCAATCCTTGATAATATTCACTTCTGCAATCAATTTAACACTTATGAGAGAATATATTGCCTATTTCTCTTTGCCTTAATTTATTTATGGCAAGAGGTCAGAGCATTATTTTCGAGAATATATTTATTGCCTATTTCTCTTTTCCACGCACTGTTCGAGACAGAATGTAAAGGCATTATTCAAAGATTTATTGCCTAATTCTCTTCCTCCTACCCTATGTAATTAATGGATCCAACTCTACTGTTTTTTTCTAAAAAAAGTAGAGTTATGTTTATCAGATCTCAACCATTCAAAATTTTTCATTTGTGTATCTTGATAAAGAAACTTTTTTATGCACAAATCTCAACGAATTTGAATAATTAAGATCGGAAAAGCAGGATCATATTTTTCTTAGAAAAAAGCAGCAAAGTCGGACCCGTAATTAATATCGTCCAATAAAGCACCACATGCTTTCGTATAAATATATTTCTTTTGAAGTTGCTGTACAAATTTATATAACATGTCAATGTCATGCATAATATCGATTTATCTTAGACGCAAAGTTATTATTTTCAGTACATTTATTTTATTTTAGTATCACACAAATGACCAAAATTAAATAATATTACAACTATTGTATTTAATTTAATTTTCATCACGTTCATATATTTATGACATACTAAAATAAGTCTCTGCGGTCAACCTTTTTTGGGGCGATCTAATAGAATCATGTTCACAATATTATTAAAACCTTTCTAATTTTATAAATTATAAAGGGTGTCTAGCAATATACATTTACAACTATCCAAACGACATAAATGATATATACCACACAATATCACGATCCCGAACTAAAATGTTGGTGTTAAATCTTTTGTTGTATTATATCACAAATAAATTCAATGTAGCAATGTGTCGTTTTTATAAATATATTTTTTTATTCAAAAACATATTGTCAATTATAATCAACTCTCTGAGCAAAGCTAGTTTGTGATGTGTTCAAAAGAGAAATTGGTGGGTACAACTTCCGAAATCTATCAGATTGTTTTCAAACGACTTCGTTAAATCCATCCGCTCCATGAGTGATGGACGTACATGAAAATTTTTGAAGTTTCATTTTGTTTCGTTTTTACCATTCCCATTGCACAACGTGAAGCCCCGCTGGAGCTCCACTCTTTACTTACTTGCAACATCTTAGATTATTTGTTTTTGTAACATGACTCATGTACCTAAACATCTATCAATCAAATAGAGGCTAGACCTCTGTTTCAACTCAAAAAAAAATTTTGAAGTTTCGAATTCATTTAGTACAAAGTTAAGCAGTAAAAGAAAATTTATAAGTTATTTTATGTATTCATTTTCTATTATTTTTTTTACTGCTTGATCTTATACTAATGAATTCGAAACTTTAAAAAAAATTCATGTACATTCATCACTCATGAAGTAGATGAATTTCAACTGTTTTGACTTTATCTTTTGAAGACAATCCAATAGACTTCTAGAGTTGTACTCACCAACCCTTCTCAGTAAGCACACTCCAACTTTTTAATCGTATTGTATGCATATAATTATACTTCATCAAAAAACGATAGACTCGATTGTACTAATCTTTCAACTTTTCACACTTTGCGCACTATTGCACTATCCATAAGAGAAATATTCTCCTAACAATTTTGCAAAAAGAAAAAGAAAAAAATGTAAAACATATTATCAATTATAATCAACTCTTTGGTCATATTGTATGTATATGATACTACATTGACAGACGGTAAACTCGATTGCACTGATCTTCAACTTTTCACACTTTGCGCACTATTGTACTATCCATCAGATAAAATATTCTCCTAAAAATTTTGCAAAAAAGAAAAATGTAATGTGACGAAAACCAAACCGATTCGGACTCAACCTCGGTATAGGTGAATTGTTCTTAAATCTTCTTTAATGACTATGCACAAGTCTCAAGAAGGAGTCACACTAGTTCATCATTTCCTACGGTGATTAATTACAATTTTAAATTATGTGTGTTTTTTATAAGACTTTATTATGTTACCTTTTTTTTTATTTGACTATTTATATGTTCTATGTCATTTTTAATTATGTTAGAGTTTACAAGAATTAGTTAGAATTTCTAAGTTCATTATATGGATAGTTTCTAAATTGGACTTTTAGTTTTTCTAAATTATTTATTATGATAATTTATTATAAGAAGAGATGACATGTCATCTTTTTTTTTAGACTTGATTAATATATGAAATTTTCTTATCTTCTCTCTCGTGATTTTCTCTCTTCTTGTCTAAATTTTCTTCTCAAATTGTTCAACATCTCACTAAACCAAACAAAATCTGTACACGCGGAGCAGAGTTTGGGACGTGCTGTCGTCATACTGTCAAGTCCAAAGAGACAAATTATTCCCTCCCTCTGTCCTCCCTACTTCGGCGCCATCCAATTTTCATTATCGTATAACTAAAAAATTATATTTTTAAAATGAGCCAGATTATGGTAATATGCGCAACGGCCTGCGCTATGAACGCATTTCTTTATTTTAAGATTTAAACAGTTGATTGGAACCACTCACCATTATATTCATATGAAAATGTACTGGCTAACTAAATTTTATAATATTTTTACTATTTTTTAGATAGACAGGAAATCACTTAATTTGAATACTCTAGACCGTTTAAAATCAGTGACTTACTGATTTAAGAAAATATTAAAGATATTCTATAAAATATAAAATTTGGTCTGCACGGCGAGGTATAAATACTTGCGTGACAACGAACCCGAAAGTACGTCATCATGAATCTCATTTGAAAGAGAAGTTTGCGTACATTCGTGGTTTTAGATTCGCAAAATTACTCACAGATCGTCAGAAATATGAATGAGATTAAGCGGAGACAAAAAATCATCTCTAAAAACGTGTATGGCCCCATGTAGTTTAAGTGGTTTTCCGTAGGTTTTTATAGTGCGGGTACGTTTTGAGAGATTTGGTTGGAGAGACAATTATTTATGTTAAAATTGTTCACCTCATAGGTATAAATACTTTTATGCATATGTATACATACTTCCGTGCATAGTTATAAATAATTTAGAAAAAATTTAGCGTTACAGTTTTTGCGACCCTCCAAGTAGTTATGGCCGTTAAAATACAGATATGATGCAGACACTAGAGTGCGGGTACTCATATCAGCTCCTTCAATTTTCACGTTCCATCATTCAAATTTTGAATTTAAATTTATGCAAGATCAACCTCTCAAGCTAATACTGAGGAAGAAAATCTCGTGTTTATCTTTAATTTCCAATTTATAATTGCAAAAACCAGCTTTTAGTCTCTTAGGGTGCGTTTGGATTGGGCTGGAATAGCTCTAACCCAGGAATAGCTCCGCTATTCTCTAAGAACTGTGATCCAAACGTAAAATTGGAAATGAGAACAGCATGGGAACAGCGTTGTTCCGCTATTCCAACCAAAAGATGGTTTAGCAAATTTGAGGACGCTGGGGTTAGCGAAACAAATAAAAAATATACTTTCATGCCTTTTTTTATTCATTCTCTCCATCACTATTCCAAATACACAATCCAAACAACATTTTTACTATTCTCAACTCACTTGAGTTAGCACTATTCTCAAGCCACTTAGGTTAGCACTATTCTCAACCACTAACCCAAAAACCACTATTCTTGCACTAATCCTTGCACGATCCAAACGTACCCTTAGTTTCAAACTTAGGCATTTTGATTAATGAAAATTTAATATGAAAAACTGCAGTTTCTGCCAAGCTTGAGAATTTTTGTTTTAGAAGTTTGAACACTGACAAGTTGGATTATGCAGACCAACTAATTTGAATTAAAAAAACAATTTATTATAAAGGAACTGTAAATAATAATTTTTTCTTACACATTTTTAATTGTTGAAATATTAAAACAGAGCATGAGAGAAATTGAAAATACAAACAATGAAAGTTGTGAATTATTTTTAGTTTGAAATGCACAATGTCAATCGGGCGAGCTAAAGACAAGACACAAGAGAGAAGAAAAGAGGCTACTGAGTACTGGTCTTTTGCGTGACTTGGATCCGATATGATCTTTCAATTCCATTCAATCTCATGATTACGGTGTCTTTTCAAACAGAGATGGTGCCGTGCTCCTTAACGAGGCTATCTATACTTAATTGCGGTATGTAAAGGAATGACGGGCTCAGGGTTTGTAAATATTGGTGCGCGCGGCGAAACAGGAAATAGAGTAACGGCTACCTATTTTACTTGGACGTGTCCGTTTCGTGTCCGGAGGATCCGCCTCCCATCTACGTGGCAGTTATTTAGCGGTTCTGTATCTTGTAAAAGATTTTGGGATCGCGGTTGAAAATTAAATGACGATAGTAACCCCCGGGGCCACGGTCACGTGACATGGGAAGGCAGGGACGATTTTTTTGAATTTTTGAGAAAAGATGGTATTTTTTTGCGCTTTGCTTTCGCGCCTCTCGGGTCTCGGGTCTCGCGCTTCAATCCCGCGAACAGAATCCGGCGTTTGGGCTGAACATGTTGTACTAAAATGACGATGATACCCTCATGACTCGCAGTTGATTGTCGAAACAGAGAATGAACCCTAGCAGGCCTGGGGTATTTTCGTCTTTGAGAATCTAAGGGAATTTTTTTTGTTATTCACAAAAATGCGTGCTGGGTCATTTGGAAAGTGGAGACAACGAGGAGGGTTGTAAGCGTAAAAAGTTTATCCCCGGTTCTCTGTGGCCAATTTGTTTGTGGCTGACACAAGGTCATGTATTCGATTTTTATCCTAGCTGGCAACGAATCAGCAGCGGAGTTAATTTTTTTTACCTCAAATCAATTAATAGGGTAACATACTAACATCTGATACATGCATCAGGTTGCAAAATCCAATAAGTTAAACTGACACATTGTACAAGCCTGCGATGTGATCTACTTGGAGAACATCTCAGCTCCACTTGAAATAAATTATTCTGACGGAATGTGTGAAAAAATTTCACCATTTTAAAAATAATGCACTGTGCTGCTATTCAATCTGTTCACACAAATCGGCGGCAGTACTTCATTTTTTTTACTTGTCATGCTTTTGTCAAAAGTCAGTAAAACAACTGTAACACTACTGGCTTAGACAATAAATAGATTTGTAACTAGCAAATAATATATATTAAACTAGGCTAGCATAGTTAGAATACAATATTGTTTTTACTTGGTCAATTGCAGAGTAGAGTATAATACTGAATTAGCTTGTTTTAGATTTTAAATCAGAGTTTAAAGACGACTTAAAGCTCAGATATTTAGTCTTCTTTGAATATTTGTTTCCTAGGCCCATACTTACAAATCGGCTGCAGTACTCTATTGTTTTTACCTGTCATGCTTTTGTCAAAAGTCAGTAACAATAATGATACTGTAACTATAGTACTATACTGGCCTAGGCATTAAATAGATTTGTAACGAGCAAATAATATATATTGAACTAGGCTAGCATACCTAGAATCAGTGTTGTAAAAAACATCTGTTTGGGCCGATTAATCATTGGCGGTGATAAAACCGTTATGAGTTTTTTCAACTAATTGGCCGATTATTTCTAATTAATTGCTTGGCGGCACTCTGTCCGTCCGACACCGCATACCGTTATTTACAACACCGGCTAGAATACAACATTGTTTTATTACTTGGTCAAACGCAGAGTAGAGTGTAATACTTAATTAGCTTGTTTTAGATTTTAAATCAGAGTTTAAAGACGACTTAAAGCTCAGATATTTAGCCTTCTTTGAATACTTTTCCTAGGCCCATACATACAAATTGGCGGCAGTACTCCATTTTTTTTACCTGTCATGCTTTTGTTAAAAGTCAGTAACAATACTGATACTGGCCTAGACATTAAATAGATTTGTAATCAGCAATTACAAATACTGGCCAAGCCCTTGTGTGAATTATTTAAATTTAGGGACTTAAATGCAAAATGTTGAATTGGGTTTCGGCCTCTTTTCTGTTGGGTCATGATTAATTGAATAAAAGGGGCCTTGGCCCTTTTCTATTTGGGCTCGGCTAAAACTTAAGTATTGGGCCTTGTAATTAATTCTGGACCGTGACTGTTGGGATTTAAAAATGGGCTTGACCATTTGTGAATGAAATTGTTGGATTGGGCTTTGGTAATTTAATTAAATAAGCTTGGTCCAAACCGAATTTAAAAGAGAAAGGATTTAAAAGTGGGCTTTTACAAAAGTAAGTGAAGTAAATTTGGATAAATTACTTCGGGTCTTGAGCCTCCTTTTGGTTTGGCGATCCGAAGTTTTTACTTAAAAATCGGAAAATAATTAGTAAAGTTCTGGATTAACGCCTCATGACATATATGAGCAGATACTAGATTATCCGACAGGACAACGTATGATCCCAAAAAACACAAAATTAAAATAAGTTAATTACAACACGCTGTAGGTAATTAGGATTAGTAATTTAAAAAATTGATTTCTATAAAAACTAAATAGAAATATGTTGTTAATTAATAAAGGACAATTAGTTAACAACATATTAATATTTTTCGAATCTTTACGAATGTTTCTAAATTTTTATTAAGTAGGATAATTAAATAAACAACGTATATTATTATATATTCTAAAAATAAATTAGCATGTACGAATTGTTAAACAAATTGTATAACTTTCAAAAGTATAGAAATAATTAATTAGTAGCGTGTTTTTAATTATTTACGTACTTAAGATTAATTTAAATTGATTTTAGGTAATTAACTAGAAAAACATACTTTTACACTATGAGTACTTAAATGTGGTTAAATATAGCAATATATACAACGTAATAAATAATTTACGTATTTTTATCGTATAAATACGTAGTAGTACCATTTAAATATTATAAGAAATTATTTAAGCAATTTATCTTCAAATTAAAATATAATAAATAATTTACGTAAGTTAAATTCAATTAAACTAGATTAGTCATAATTATTCACGCTCAATCGGAGCCGAGTCAAACTGATTGAACCAATTGAGCATTGTATTCCGTAGTTGATTACTTAGATTTGAACACTTAGTTAAAAATAATAAAATAGGGAAAAGGATTACGAATATCTAGTTTAGTATTTAATTAATTTACGTCCGAATTACAGGTCATCAGACCTACTACGATTCTGACCCGTGGACTGATATCGCTGACGCTTATACCGGAGCAGGCGAGGATCCCGCGGATTACGGAGGCAATTAGCATTAGCGTTGCTTTCGGTCTACTATATCAGGTGTGAAATATCTGAATTATTTCTTTCGTGTCGTGCTCTTACCAAGTTGACCACTTGACTTGACATATGTACTTTAAATTAATTTGATGCATTAGAGCATGTTTATCTTTTCTGAACTATAGATAGGCACAATCCCCGTTAAATGTAAATTTACTGTATTTTAGGAGTAGAGCAATTTAAACATATATTACATTATTATATTAGTAAGGATATTAGTTGTCCTCTTTTCGTAGAGGACAATATATTATTATGTAGTCGAGCATGTGCATTGGTGAGTGTTGAGGAGAAGACTAAGTGACTGTGTTCCGGCTTGTTGGGATGAACGAGTCGGCCCGTTAGCCATTGAGCCAAGAGATCACTTGATTTCTCGGGAGGTCTTTTAAGATTATTATTATATGTATTAAAGTTGATATTATATTCTTTTCAATCATTTACCATTACGTGCGAGCCAGACTCGAGCCTAGAGGCACGAAAACGATTCGAGATTTGTCTCCCCTATATTAGGAGCTACAGGCCTAGTACGGCTTCCGCGGTTGCGGTGGCAAATTTTATTTTATTGCACAGGGCCGGACTCGAGCCCTTCTCATTGGTCTGGCCGGACGGTAGAGTCCCGTTGTATGCTCATAAGGAAACGGGTTAACAATTCTTACGTCATGCTTGTATAATTTCTCCTATTTTATATGTTTGGATGAAGAATCGTTTTAGAGTAAAATACACTGAATTGAGATATATCTATCTGCTAGCGGGCTATATATATTCTTAAGGGTCAATGCTCAATGTCACTAACAACGTGTATCATTGGCTCCCTGCCCGTAGCACTTGGACTAATATCTTATGGGATCTTTGGGTCCGATTGACACAGTGTATATATTATTATATTCCTACACACAGTGTTTATTTATTCATATTATTATTATTATATTCCTACACACAGTGTTTATTTATTCATATTATTATTATTATATTCCTACACACAGTGTTCTGATACTGGATCCGATTTGATAATTTATATAATATTCTAGTTGAGTTTATTTTTAGAAATATTTGCATGTTGACATAATAGGATAATAGCATCATCTCATTTATTATTTGTATTTTCTTTTATAGATAGTATGATAGGTTTATATATTAAAGCATGTGCATTTAAATGTACCGTTTACAAAACTTTACGTAAATTACAATTAAAAGTGCTTTGACTTAGAGGATCCTTGAAGGGATAATACTGGGTCACATACTGGGCGATCGGTCGCTCACCCACATTTTGATGTGGGATTTTAGGTACTGATACGTCCCTTCCCAGGAGGGCCGGGCCGTACTTGGACTCGGTCTAGTAAGGTGCAGGCACGTCCTGTTCCTAGGGAGCAGGCCGTGCGGAAGTTGGCGACAGAAGGTGTAGCTTGTCCCGGTTCAAGCGAAACGGGCCGAGACGGTGGACACGAGGGGTGTCGGAGGGGTATTAACGCTCTAACTCTTTTTAATACCTCCTCTGGCTGTAATAAGTGCGATCCCCTTTTTCTGGGGGATTCTCTGCCTTAAATAGGGGGCGCCCTACTGTAGCGGGGTCTTGTCAGCATTAATGACGAAGGTCCGCATACTGTTGAGGGCGCCCGCATAATAGGCTGTAACATTCGCATAATTTGTCTTAGACCGAACAGCGAGGCCGTGCGTCGGCCTTCTCTGGCTGTTCAGCTCGTTAGGCTTTGAGCCTTGTTTTGTTTGTGTTTGACCCTAAAAAGTCAAGGATTCAATTATCCAAGATAAGGTGTCGTTCAACTGCCAAACTGGTCGATTAAAGGTCAAACATACTTTAATTCAACTCAACATCACAAAATAGGGAATGAAGACCTTTAAATCAAGTTCATGATTAAAATCTACTCGAATAATCATGAATTTTGATATAAAGCACATTTCCTAATTCAAAATGATTGAAAAGATATGGAATTTGCAAGATGGAGTGTTCTGATTGACGCCATGTGGCATTGGGGACCCCTAGCGTTTACCCTAAGTACTTTGGGTGCAAATGGGGTACCCAGAACCTAAATCCTGCAACCTAGGCCCCACTGGTCAGCCAAATGAAATAAAATTCGCTGGTTTAGCGAGATAAGTGGACTTGGCTCATGAAAATTGAACTCGTAGACCAAAGGTTCAGCCGCACGGTGCATGATACCCCACGCCCACCCAACAGCGATAGAATGTCGCTGAGTTTAAATTAGGCGCAAATGACCCCTTCGGGATACATGCACTCGGACCACATGAGCTCTACACGGATTTTAACGCTGTCAGCGACACGGCTCACGACGTACAGTACTTACCTAAAATGGAGACATGAATAAACCTAAACAATACCCGCCTATAATGAGATTGACAAGTGGGGGCCCAATGTCAGCTCTTTCCCCTTCCTTCTGCATGTTCCTTCCTTCTTCAGCGACTAAGTGAAACAAAAAAAGGGAATGCACCAGAAGAGAACCGAGTTGTCCCAATTCCTTTGCCTCTCGGCTCTACTTTGAAAGATGACTATAGTAGCACTATATGTGGAAATCTCACTCAGTAAATAGAGAGGGTCGGAAGAAAATGAAAAGCAACCGAGTTGGGGACTCGGGCAAACACGATGCAAAGAAAAAATTCAACATAGAAGGCTCTTTATCATTGCGTGGCGATGCTCAGTAACGAGTCAATTGAAAGGAATGAGCATTAAATCAAAGAGGAGGGGAAGACCCGTTTGCAATTGGATTTAGACCCGTTTAAAATGAGATGAATAAAATTACACCTCTTGAAGGCTCTGCACCATGTCACTGGGATCACATGTGGCCCCTGCAACTCTCAATTTAATGTGCATTAAAGAGAGTTACTTGAATTGGAAAGAGATACCCGACGGGCAACAAAAGAGGGTGTATACCTGATCAAAGAATGGAAATTGGCAGTCGAGGTATGTAATTCCACGCAAGGCATGATAAAATTACTCTATTCCTGCGTTGTGGCACCCTCTCGTTGGCCGAGAACAAACAAATGGTCACTACCCACGATAAGCCGGTTTAAACCGCGGGTGTAACCTATGCCTGCCATCACTGGCGCCTCTGCGTCAAAATTGACCTCATGCACAGCTGTCCCGTGCACCAGGCAAGCTGCCAAAAAGGAAGAATATCTTCCCATGCATGAGGAGAAGCATGAACCATACATGGCAAATCTCGGCCTTTAAAATACAAAAAGTAAGGGTTGATGAATATCTGGTGCTCTGGACTGCTGAGTTGGCTTAAATCCGTTGGCCTATGCCTCTGAACAAATGGCTTGATGCCTTGAGAAGAAATCTAGATCATTGAATTGAAGATGAAGGATTTGAAGGATGAAGATCATACCAGCATAGACCTTAGCCTAAACCCTAAACCTCATGCCTTATGGCTATTTAAGCTCATGAAATCAAAGAAAAAAGGCGACACGGAGATCAATAGAAAACATAAACTACAAGAATACACAAAAGCTTTCTTTCTAGGTCCAAATAGGCTAGCCATTTTTCTTCTTTCTCTCCAAAAGCAACAAGTCTAATAGGTAATAAGAGATTTAAAATGTAAAACTTGAAGGGGATGATATTGTGTATATAGTTCATGTTGAAATAAAGAAACTCTTCTTTTCCATTTTCTTGCCCATTTTTCGACTTTCTTTTATCTTTGCATTTTCTGGAACTTTTCTATGACCTTTGCTTGGATTCTTATTAAAAAACAGTGAAGGCCTGTTTATTTCAACTTATTTCATAAATAAGTCAGTTATATTGGCCTAATAATCAAAATAAAAAAAAAACAAAAAAAAAAGAATCTTTTCTCCCCTCTTCCTTTTATTGTTTCTCTTTTATTTCTTTTTATATAAAACAAAAAAAATATATATTTACTACTGTCTCTTATCTAACAAGGTTTATTCTCATTGTTGAAATTTATCACTATATTGTAAATATAAGAATATTTAAAAGTACAAAATATGATTTTTCTGCCTTTGGTTCTTTTCTGCCTCTAAAACCAACCTCCTTAATTCCTTTTAAAATGATTAGATAGCAAAAATATAGGAGTTGAGCCAGCTGGTTTCCTCCCATATTGGAGTTATCTAATTACTTTAATATAGGGATTAAAGAGCATAAAAGTGACTTAATAAAAAAAAATGCACATAAGGTTTAAGGAGGTTGAGCCAGCTGGCTTCCCTTCTTGATTCCTTTTAAATGATCAATGGACCTATATTATATAGAAGGGAACTTGATTTCCTTTGATACATAAGTGTACTAGGTTACACTATTCAAGGGATTTCATGGGACCTCTATGTAAATAGTGAAAGACATAGGGTATAGATGCAAATAAGCACCAGCTATGGCTGTTCTAAACTATTTGTACTCTTGCTCAATGAAGTCTTGATGATTTTGTCCAATAATCAAATGGAAAGAACACATAAATCATGATTTTAATAAAATCAGGGGCCTCCCTGTAATTTTCTGAGTTCTGACAAATTTTGATGACTTAAGAATGTTGAAAGATGATTTTTGGAGTCTTTGGTTCTTTTGTACCCTTTTCTGGTACAAGGCAATAGCTTTCAAGCTAACAAAAATGGTCCTGACCTCAACCAGTCAGTGCAGCATGTATTGATACCCCTGTACCAGTCTTTGGTACCATACCAAACTCAATTCCAGCAGCCCAACATGAGTCAAGAGCTGCTGGTACACTAATGCACCCCAACAGGCCAAAAATGACCTCTGTTCACAAATTGGACTGCACAAGGCAGCATAGATTTCTAAATGAAAAACAAATTATACAGTCAGATAAAGGACTCCAAAATACATAAAATTGACATAAATTTCATACTAATTGGATTTTATTTCGATTTTATATGAATTTTTGAAGTTCAAGTTTCAAAAGTGAAAAATCAGCATCTAAATGACCAAAGAACCTCTGCTGGTAAATCACACAATAAATATTAATTAAAAGACCAAATAAAAAAAATGGATATTATAGTCATTTACAGGACTTCAAAATACACAAAGTGGATATAAACTTCATATTTTTCTGATTCCATTTGAATTTATTATGAATTTTCAAAGATCATCACTCAAAACAGAAAAATCAGCAAATAAAAATGAGGAAATTACTCTCAATACCCTTCCTCTGAAATCAAAATTATTAAAATACAAATAAATCCCCAAAAATGATAAAAATCGACACAAATTCTATTCACACATCCCTCCATGATCCTGTGAAAGAAAATCTATGACTTATACACAGAATAAAAAAAAAATGGAAAAGGATCTGACAGCATGAACCTCTGTACTGTTTCTACCTTAAAATGCGATTTTAGTCAAGTTGATGCCATATTATGCTTAGATCACCTCAAAATAACTGAAACTAAGTCTTCCATACACTTGAATTGATTCCAAGACCCCTGTACCAGCTATAGGTACAAATCGGAACTGGATCCGAAAGGTGAAAACCCATTTCATGACCAAAAATCAAATTAAATGTGTAAATTGGTATCTCTTATCACTTTCATGTATTCATGCGATGTCAAATGATCAAATTACTGAAGAAAATTACGAGAAAGTCGAAAGAAATGGGTTCAGTGGCCTATCGGTACCGATAATTGTTCTCCACCTCAGGCCGTCGTCTCCGGCGATCTCCAGCCGCCGACGATAGTGGCAATGAATTCCTGGTGATGAGACGATCACAACCCTGCCCTTGGTCGGCGCCGCCGTGGCCGGGATCAGCCAGGCCCAGTTCATCGTGGATGAACCCTAGCTTGTCAGCTGGTTAGCACGAGTTTTAAGGCACATACACGGATCTTAAAGCAAAGGAGTGATCTAAAAGTCCAAATTCAAACTAGAGTTCAAACGGCTACTGTATGGTAGGGCCCACCTGTCGGTCAATTCAAAGCTCAAACTTGGAGTCACTTGGTCGAATCTTAAAGCTGCATCCAGAGACCTGAGGCCCAGCATGTATCTCAAAGTCTCATAACCAAATCTCAAAGCCCAAATCGCATATCTCCAATCCCAATACACGAATCTCAGAGCCCAGACATAAATAAAATGATTGAAACAAAACCCCTTTATAAACAAACCCTTCTGATAAAATTTAATTCACAGCGCAGTCCTTGTAAAATTGCAACAAGGCCCTTAACAACTTAAAATCATTTCAAACAAGCCCCTAAGGAACCAAATTTCACATAAAACCTTACATAAAGCCCAAATTAAAGTTCATGCCCTTCCAACTTCATAAATGAGTCCCTGGGGAAAACATAAATATTTACAAATAGGTCCTTTTCAATCTTTTTCAAGCATAACTTTTTCATTTTAAGTCCGAATCGACTCAAACCACCTCCAAACGAACCCAAATTGAATTCTTCACGTTTCCAAACCAAAATTGAGCAATGTCCAAGCGTCAGCCAAATCCTGAAATGACCAAAATACCCTTTTTCTTAAAAATTAAATGATTTCATTTAAATAATTAATAGATATGTAAATAAACATGTTATAAATCAAATATAAACAGATGTTGTACATACACTTCTCAAATATCCCAATTTCTATTTTAAAAATGTAATAGATATTATTGTAAAACCATACACATACACATGTATCCACATACATAGGAAACCGAATTGATACTAGAATCTATGCATGAGTCCCTTTTTAGCCCCTCTTATTCAGTTCACAACAAATAGGCACCAAATCCCGGAATGACGAGGTATTCAGCATGGCTTGGAAGGGTCATCTGATGTAATTAACAGCGGGGGCTTGCGCCCGCTGGGAGTTAAACGTCCCCACAATCATTAAACTCTCTCGATGGGCTGATTATAAATCGTAGGTCTGTCAAGGGTGAACCGGAAGGAATAGCAGAAAGAAAGAAATGAATGTTTCAAGTTCGATGTTCTTTAACCAATCGAGAGCATTGAACTATGAGACATTTAAATACATATGCACACACCTTCCATACCAGCTGTGCAACTTTCTGCGCCCTACAGTTTGGTCCCGAGCTGGCCCTGGGAGGGGGTCCGAATCTCGGCCTGTACTTGGCCTCAGGCTGGCCCCGGGAGGGGGTCCGAGTCCCAGGCTATTTTTTAACCTCGGGCTGGCCCCGGGAGGGGGTCTGAGTCCCGAGTTGTCTTTATCCTCGGGCTGGCCCCGGGAGGGGTCTGAATCCCAGTTTGTTTTGGGCCGTGGCCTGTTTTCTGGGGGGGCCTATTCTGTTTCGTTCTGTTTTGGGCTGGCCTTTTGTGTATTTGTATCTGGAGTGCTTTATTGGGCCAGGCCTGGGCCTTCTAAGGGCCATTGATATATTGACCTATCAGGTATAGAGACTGGTGATCCGCAGCAGGAGTTGCCAGGAGCTGTCCCCGATGGCCACGCCACTTGATTTTATACTTTATTAAAATAATATCTATCAAAAATATATCTGTAGAGAAAATCCTTATTTGAATCATTTAATTATATCTTTCCCAATTTTGTTTCTTTACAGATCATTTCTCCTCTACATCGTTTAATGATCTGTCTTGCTTGTGGAGAAAATTAGATATTGAATCGTGCAATGTTACTTCAAGAATTTTTTTCATGTTATATTTGATCATTTTTTTTTCATTTGTTGTTGTTTCTTTTATTGTTATTTATTATTTGGATCTCTATTTTTTTTTTTCATTTGTACTGTGTTTTGTATTTTCATTTAAATATATTTTTTCTTAATTTTGTATGAATATATATTCTATTCAATTTTATAATATGTCCCCGTTGCAGCGCACGGCCACGATACTAGTAATAATATTAAACATGTAGAAGTTTTGATGGGCCAACGTCTGATACGTCCCTTCCCGGGAGGGCCGGGCCGTACTTGGACTCGGTCCGGTAAGGTGCAAGCGCGTCCTGTCCCTGGGGAGCAGGCCGTGCAAAGGCCGCTGGCTGAATGTATAACTCGTCCCGGTTCGAGGGAAACGGGCCGAGTGGGCGGACACACGGGGTGTCGGAGGGGTATTAACGCTCTAACCCTTTTTAATACCTCCTCTGGTGTTGGTGAGTGTGATTAATGCAGTTCTTGCCGTCCCCCCTTCTGAGGGGTTCTCTGCCTTAAATAGGGGGCGCCCCCACTGTAGCGGGGTCTTGTCAGCATTAATGACGAAGGCCCGCATACTGTTGAGGGCACCCGCTTATTAGGCGATAGCATCCGCATAATCTGTCACAAGCCGAATCAACGATGCCGTGCGTCGGTTTTCTCTGGTTGTTCGGCATGTTAGGCTTTGAGCCTTGTTTTGTTTGGACCCGAGCTGGCCCTGAGAGGGGGTCCGAATCTCGGCCTGTACTAGGCCTCAGGCTGGCCCCGGGAAGGGGTCCGAATCCCAGGCTATCTTTAACCTCGGGCTGGCCCCGGGAGGGGGTCTGAATCCCGGGCTGTCTTTTAACCTCGGGCTGGCCCCGGGAGGGGGTCCGAATCCCGGGCTGCTCTTAACCTCGGGCTGGCCCCGGGAGGGGGTCCGAATCCCGGGCTGTTTTTGGGTCGTGGCCTGTTTTCTGTAGGGGGAGGGGCCTATTCTGTTTCGTTCTATTTTGGGCCGGCCTTTTGTGTATTTAAATCTGGGAGTGCTTTATTGAGCCAGGCCTGGGCTTTTTAAGGGCCATTGGTATATGGACCTATCAACGTCTATGATTAAAAAAATGAAATTTTGGATTGAATATTGGTTATCCAAAATAGTGATTTTGTATTTATCTAAAAATAGCAAAACAAATTCAAAAAATCTAAAATTTGGTCTCCAAGCACATTTTAATATGGAGATCATGTTGATCAATTTCGATCGACTGTCTGAACTTTGAAAATGGAAATAAGAACATGGAGCATGATTGGAGCACAATATCAATGTGGCATTTTAATCCTACTCATTTTTTAATTGGATAATTTGGTAATTGATTTTGACATTGAATTCAACATTTTAAGGTATTAAAAATGAACAAGTACTTTAAGAAAGCATCTAAATTTCTAATTGGTTCATCTTCAGAAGAATCAAGACAAATCTTGTCTAATTAAGCTCCAATCCCTCTCGTGAGGTTCATAGTGCCGAACAAGACCCTTTATTCTGATTCTGGTTTAAGACCACCTATATCTTAGTACAATCCAAACAAAAATGACTGTTTACATCGTTTTTATCTTGCAAGGTGACCTGTTGAACTTTCTCAAAAATTGTGAAACGAAAAAAAAACCACATTATTTATTCCTTGATTTTCAAATTAGTGAAATTGGTATTGATATTACTACTGGCTACTATTAGTGTTGAAAGGGTATTTTCGGCAATGAATGTGGTGAAAAACGAATTAAAAAATAGCATGGGAGATTAATGGCTGAATGATTGTTTGATTAATTATATTGAGAAAGATTTGTTCAATGGTATTGATAATGAAATAATTATGCAAAAATTTCAAAATATGAAGACCCGTAGAGGCAGGAACTCAGTTTACTTTCTTTGATTGACTTAACTAGCTTAATATTACTATATTTATTGTTTTTTATATATAAAAATACTATTTCTTACATTTTTAATATGTTGGACGAAATTTTACACTATTATTATTATTTTGTGTCTATTTTTTATTAAAATTATGAATCCCTATTCCTGCAAATAAGAGAAAGTTCTAGGCAATTCGGTGATGGAAACAGCTACAAGGTTTTAATCTAGTGGCTTCAATCGGTTGTTTTTACTTCTCCACGAACGTACTCGAAAGAGAACAAAAATGTTATTATTTTTTGGAAATATCGCAATCTGTTATTCTGATCCCAATATTGTATTTTGTTGAGATTCGTACATAAAAAAATTACTTAGTTGATTTGTGGATGCAATACAGGACATTTGGGTCTGTTTAAATTAAATGGAACCACACAGATTAATGAGAGCCGACTGTCATTGATTTTTATTAACAAACGCAGTCTATCGTTGAAGATACAAATTAGAGGAGTCAAATTTCATACTACATCATCACATTATCATTTTTTATATATATATATATATATATATATATATATATATATATATATATATATATATATTTTGCTTTTAAATTTCATAACGCGTATCATTTTTATAAATTTCATACTATTATACGCATTTTGTGTCAGGAACGGTCCACTTAACAGAAAAATAGAATAACACGTGTCAATGACGTAGCTGTATGCACGGGCAGATCCACTAATAGAGTATGGGGTCAATTGACCTTCATTTTTTTTCAATTTTTTTTATTTATACATGATTTTTTTATTTAATTCAGAGTAAAATATTACAAAAACTGTAAAATTGACTTCCATTCGAAGCACAAAAATGTTATATAATTGATCCCTATACTTTGAAAGTCTGACTTCGCTCCTGACTACTCCTAACTGTATGCATGTACCATTTAAAACTATTTGATGACTATTCTCAAAATCGAACCATTTCGTAACTCATTTAACTCCAACGGTAAAGAAGAATCGGTTCAAGGGTCAACTGAGCAAGTTGTTTTTATATCTTTATCGTGCCTTTGTTTTTTCAAGTTTAATAACTTCAAAGGGTTAAAATTCAGAATATCAAAATAAAATTTTATTAGATGCAATCTACTTCATTTTTTCATGCAAACGGCAAAAAATAATGTTTTTATTGTATTTTGATTGACATTAAGAATTTATAAATTTACTTGTATGATAATATTTGATTGTTGCTTTTTATGAAATTCAACTCTCATCAAATAAAACTAACATAAGACATATCAATAGATTTTATATGTGCATAAAAGATTACAAATATTTCTGTTTGGCTCTTGACTATCCATCAGAATCCGCACTATTATTAAAGCGGCCCTGTGCAATCTACCTCAGATGAATTGATCCGAATTCCGATCCAAACAGAAATATTCTATTACCTCAGAGGATTTGGATTCAATTGTTTTGAGTTGCTATTCAACAAGGGCGGCCGACAGCCGTTGCGTGAATTCGCATCCTCTGAGATATCTCAAACTTTGAGTGACTTCTTGGAAAATCTCAACCGTTCAAATACGTTCTGCCAAATCTAAAGCACAAATTATAGTGGGCCCTGCGCTGCCCGGAATAGACACCGTATACATCGGTAACGCAAAAGTTGAGGTACCTTAGAGATACGCACTCCCGTTGAGTTGGGACTTGGGTCAGTGTCAGGTATCTAACGAGTAGATTATCCGTATATTATTCTTTTTTCGTTCTCTTTTGTCACAGTTTGACTAGGTTCCGCCGGTTCTTTGATGTGGCGACATGTGTAACGAGTTGATTGTGAGCTGCCGTGCCGACCAGCTTATAACCGACAATGACCCAATATGCACATTTTTTTTTTTTCAAATAAGGCTAAGGCCCGTAACCCGTTTCACCGATATATTTTTTAATATCCAATATTAAATAAAAAATATCAAATATATCCAGTAAAATTGGGTATTTTTAAAAATGCCCAGACCGACTATTTTTGAGCCGGTTGGAATAAAAATACGGACCAATCATTTTTTGGCCGGTCAGGTATTTATTTTTAAATATTCAACCATATATTCTTATTTTATAAACCTTCAAATGGAACAAGTAATTCTTGATGGTGTAGGTGGTTGGAGCTTTTGCCTCACTAAAAGAGGTCTTTGGTTCGAATCCGGGTGTAAGTAATTTTTTTTTATTTTCAAATGTCCAAAATTAATTATTACTAGAAGTAGAACTCGAACCCGAGATATATGGTTCTCAATTTTGTCAACAACCATTACACTAGCTATCTTTTTGTGTAGAATATATATCTATTGCTATAATACAAGTGTTGGATTAGATAAACTAAAATAACAACACGATTAGTATAATTATTTTATAATTAGTTATTAATTAGTATATTTTAATATGCATAGTTATTAATTTTTAATGCAGAGGCAAGTGGGTTTGAAGGGTCAAGGCGTAGCATAGCTACAAGCTGTTTAGATGTATATGCTATGTTTGCAGAAGCAATGTGAGAAGCAGTTGCCATAGGAGGAGAGGCGGTTGGGATGCAATGAGAGCCATCTGGAATCCAACCAAGGAGGTCAACTAGTAGGCATACAAGGGCATCTGGAAGCCAAGCAGGGGCATCTGGATGCCAAGCAGAGCCATCTTGTTTGCCATCTTTTGGAACTTGTCGGTTTCTCGGATTTAATTTTAGGCGTAGTAGTAATAGGTGATTTAAAGTTTTCTAAATGCATGTTGTTACTAATTTATTTAGATGCTGCTTTCAGAACTATTTTATTTGCAATTTGTGTGAACTTTATTAAGACTTAAGTTTTTATAACTTTACTGTTTTGTACCATATTCAAATGTAGAGAAACATCAAGTCTACATGCATATCAATACATTACAGTCACAACAAACGAAGTTGTAGCCTTACCAGTATAAGTACATGGAACAAACTCATCATCCGATGTTGGAGGCTCTGGATCAACCTTTTTTTTTTTTCAAACTATAGCCGTAGGGGTTTTCTACAAAGTTATCGTCTGAAATTTCATACCTAAGAAATTCCTCATGTATGAATGATTGACATTTCTTTTTATCACGGCATACTTGACAGTTGTTATTTTTTCCTTATTTTTACCTCGATCACTAATTGACCCTCCTCTCGTTAGGCCACGATAGAATGACCTACTTCGGTTGCTTTGTTCATCCTTTTGGCTCTTGAGAAATTACTTCAAATCGCCTAAAAAATCTCTTTCTCTTTTTCTTATGTGAATTTATTGAATGAATTGTGAGAGGGAGAGAAAGATGGATATTTATAGAATATGAATCAACAAAAAAAAAAAAAAAAGTTTAAAAACCGACCATTTAATGACAAGTTAAGAAAAATAGAAGAATGACCATTAAATGACCGGTTTAAATATTTTTATTAAAATCCAGTCAAACTGGATATATTTATTAATTTCTATTTAACTTTGAATATTAATAAAAATGTCGGCACAAGTTTGTGCCGAGAATTCTTTGAGCGAGACAAATTAATAGGCTCCGTCTATTCGAGCTGAGGGGTCCCAACAGTCCTGTCGAATTTTAAGTTTTCTTCCACGTGTTGTCTTCTCTGTAAAAGTATTTATTTGAAGAAGAGATATTAAGTGTCTTCTGGTTCTGGATACGACCAAACCTCTTCCAACCGTCCGTTGGAGGAATTCTCCAGCATTCACAAATCCTTGGAATATTCCTCGTCCGTGTCTCACACACTATCCTCTCCATTCTTCACTTTAACAGGAGATACCCTTATGTAATAATATTTTGAATGCCATAATCCATCGTATTTGGATGATTACCGGTTGCATTTTTCAATTTTGCTCGGAGACTGCCGTCTACCGGCAGCCCAAATGGAGAAAGTTCAAAATGGAAATGTCCCGTTTTGGAAAGATTGGAGAGCAGTGAACGAATACAAGTCACCCGAGATCCCATCCTCTCTGGCGCTGCCATAGTGCCATATCATCATATTCATATCCGACCCCGCGAAATCTCTTCTTCCTCTCGCTCTCCTCCTCTCTTTCAGAAGGAGAGGAAGACGACGAAACCCTAGCTGCAATCTCTCTCTCTCTCTCACATGCTCAACCTGGGTATGGAGACGAAGCCCCCGTCGCCTCCGCATCCCATGGTCCCCACAACTTCCTCTTCCTCCGGCACGGCGGAGAAGGCGTTTTCCTTCCTCTCGAAAGGATGGCGTGAGGTCAAAGACTCCGCCGACTCCGATATCCGCTTGATGCGCGCCAGAGCTAGGTCTTTCAAGCACCTGGCCAATCAAGAACTGGAGAACTTCCTCCATTCAGCGTCGGCCTTCTCCTCTCCTGCCGTGCCACCTCCGTTCGTAGAATCTAGAGCAATTGCGGAGATTGAGTTTGTGCAGAAGCTTAGACCGAAGCTGTCTGAAATCAGACGCGTTTATTCTTCGCCAGACTTCGGCCAGAAAGTACTGGAAAAGTATGTTTTCTTAAGAACTATAGGGGAATAATATTTCTGTCCATTTTTTTGGCATTAAATTTATGAAAACTCTTTTAAGGTGGAATTGGCTGTGTTACAACATTCCTTAACAGTGTTGTTGTGAAATCCCATCTGGCACACATTTCCCCTTATTCCTTAATGCTCAAAATTAAGTTGAAAGACTAATTGATTATAATGTGAGCAAGTTGATTTGTTAAGAATTTGTACTCTAGTTCCTACTGTTCTCGCCCCAACAGTAGAGAATAACCTTCCTGATACATGTTAGTTACCGCCATAAATGGTATCTGTTATATGGTATAGTAGCAGCTTGCGAGCTACTGAACGTTTTTTGGGCACTTTGGTCAAATTAATTTGGAAAAGGGACATATTGGGAATCATATTTATTTGAACACCGTGACAACTGACAATATTTTTATTATTATCATCATTATCAAAATCCAAAAAGTAGAATTGTGGATACGTTCTTTATGGTTTAGATAGGTTGTCTATCAAATTTGGTGCAATTCGAAAATTGTTTGGTCACTGATCAAGTGCTGATAATTAGAAAACTAAACTGTTAATTTTTAAAACCGCTCAATGGAAGATGTATAGATTTTAAAATTGCACCAAGTTTGATACACAATATTTTTAACTACAGAGAATACATGTGTAGTTTCACTTTTTTAATTTTGATAACCTCTGATTGGCTGTCATGCTACTGAAGTAAAAAATAATTTACCTCACCCCAGTTGAATCAATGCTTAATATACAAGAAGACCAAAATTTAAGGAAGGAAGAAGCTGCCTATTATCTGACCAAACTTATGAGATGCATTAACAAATATAGAATTTTACAATTTAATATTTACTCTAACAGATGGAGACCAAAACCGATAGTCAGGATGGATCTATCGGCGATAAAAAATGCAATTGTGGCTGAAGGGGAGGAACTGGTTAGGTGGGAGGAGAAATACGAAGAGTTTTGGGAACCTTTAAAAAAATTAAAGACTGGTTTAATGGAATTTGAGAAGAAAAGCACCAAATCAAATGATATTTTTGAGAATTTTAAGAGTGGGGAGTTGATGGAGAAAGTCAAGTTAATCCTTGTAAGCACCTTCACTTTTTAGTTATCCTGATAGTCTGCATGTGTACAATTTATCGCTAATATGATTAGGTTGCTTCCTTGTTCAGTCTGTAAAACTCGAAGCCAAATTCATTGAATGAAAGTAATAATACATATATATAGTATAGAGTTAACCGAATGAACCAATTAAAGCTCAGTTATTTGGTTTAGTTCTGTAAAGCCCTACTTCTAACGGCTCTTTTAGATTTGACTTGCAAGAAATATTATGTTATTGGCTTGCTGAATTGTTTTATATGGTTTTCCATTACCAAAACTGGTCCAATCAGAACTGTTTTTCTTTTTCATTTTTTCATTAAAAAAAAGAAAGAAAGAAACCATATTGAACTGGAACAAATTGAAATCCCGTATCATCTCAACAAAATTTAATTTGGTTCAATAACAAAACAGTTAAACCAACTGAACCCTCCATAAAGTATACGTACAGGTCATTTCTTGTTGTCGTCTTCATACATTTGTTGGACAAGACAAAACATGCTTGGATTAGACTACATTATATATGTTAATGGGTGTGTTTTTTTTTTATTTTTGGCAGGGAGTCAAGGAACCTCATGAAACAAAGGTCAGTCATAAATTTGTTGAATTCATTTATAATTTCATTTGAATTTACACCATCTGACCCTTTTTCGAGTTATTTTCCAATAAAGTTTAACTACTACAATCAAGATTTAAATCAAACAAAAAACAATTTAAGTTCCCTACTACATAAGATCGGCCAAATGTCCGAATCCCTTCATACACGGCTCTTGCTCATTGTGGAAGTAAAACAATCATTCACCTAACTTATTAATGGAAGGGCATGAAAAATACAAGGTGAAATCCAACCATTAAACTTGTAATATGTAGGAGCATGTACCTTTTCATTCAGCCTAACTGCACTAATGTGTATGTTTCCCAAAGATTCTTGTTTAGTTGCAGTATCAGAAATATATGTTGTATTTTGCAAACATTGGGAAAAGTTTATATATTGTAGAGATTAGAGGACCTTATAAACAACTTTTTGATGCAGGAGGTTCAGCCGTTGGATTTTCCTGAGCTTTTGGCAAGCCTTATTAAGCAATCCGAGCCTTTCTTGGATCAAATTGGGATTAGAAAAGGTGTTTTTCTTATCTTTGAGATGTACTAAGTGTTGCCGGTCTTTATCACCTAATGGCTAATAGCTGGACCTAGTGTCAGTGTCAATGTAGGCCCAATGATGTGTCAACTTAGGTATTTTCAAGTATAAACCGGGCTGTAAATAACGCAACTCTGTCAACATCTATTATAGTATCAACTTGTGTGTAGTTACATGTCAGCCTATCACTAAATATATACATGTATGGAGTGTGCCGGTATGCTTGGGCAATTTTGATGGGTGTACCCCTCCCTTTTCTTTTAATTGGGTCTTGGACCTTATTGGGAGGGGGCATAACACTGCACTATTTTACTTTTCTTTTCATACAGTCCTATTTTGTGATGTTCAGTACTTTGATCAACTTTGATTAATTAAAACAATGGCTAGAAAGGCAAAAGAAAAAAATAATAATAAGCAAAGAATTAAATTTGGCTATCAACTTGTACTTGGGGTTGGGGTACTGTTTGTAACCAAAACAGTACCAAAATTTTAGGTTTTACATCCTCATGTAAAAAATCTACCAAAACTATTTTTTACTATTTTTTTTTGCTTAGCTTCTCTTTTCGTTTCCTGATTAATGATTCTTGATACTTTGAAAGAGCTCTAAACTAGGCTTCAACATCAATATATGAGCAAAAATCCCACGAACTCTTATGTAATTGTTTTGGCCAGGTCTGGAGGAGTAAATTCTTTCCAAATTGAAATTTGTTTAGCTTGTTTACTATTTTTTCCTGTTCATACACTTATAGTTTTTCTTTTTTCTGTTTTTTGCAGACTTTTGTGAAAAGATAGTTGATTCTCTCTGTCATAAGCATAAGGGCCAGGCATTATCTTCCCCTGACCAAAACCTAATTCACCAAGCCGGGCCCACCACTGACAGTCTTGACCTAAGAATAGCAAATGTGTTACAGAGCACCGGCTACCACTATGGGGACTATGGATTCTGGAACGAAAAACCTGACGAGTCGTCAGAAATCAAGGAAAAAAGGCATGTTGCTATTGTCACAACTGCAAGCCTCCCTTGGATGACTGGGACAGCTGTCAACCCCCTCTTCAGGGCTGCCTACCTATCCAGGTCGACAAATCAGGAAGTGACTCTTGTTGTGCCGTGGCTGTGCAAGTCTGATCAGGAGCTGGTATATCCGAATAACATGACCTTCAGTTCACCTGAAGAACAGGAGGCATATATGAGGAATTGGGTTGAGGAGAGAGTCGGGTTTAGCACGGATTTTAAGATTACCTTCTACCCAGGAAAGGTTTAGCTTCTATATCCATTTATTTTTGTTTGTAATTTCTTATTAGGAACTCTCATCAGGTTCTGCATGTTAGCATAGGAACGGGCATTGAACAGATGCCAGTAATTTCTTATAGTAACTCTTATCGGATTTTGCATGTCACTAATGGATATTGAGTCCATGTGAATAGCTGGCACTGAATCTATACCAGTTCTTCTCTGTTTTTCCCCTCGTTTCCTTGTCTTTACTTAATTTTCTTTTTTTGTTAATTTTTTTATTGTTGCATTTTTTCATGGTTTGTTGCAGTTTGCATATGTTGCAATCTATTATTTGTTCACATTCATGGACCGATATATACATTACTGTAATATGCCACAGTTATTCATTAGCATTCTCTTTTTGAATTAGTGTTCAAGGATCAACAATCTCTCTCAAACCACAAGGTCTAAAAAAATCACCCTGAAAGCCCTCGATACCATAAAAGCATTTCGGATAATGTCAACAATATAAGCATTTCGGATAATGTCATTTATAATTCTTTATTAGCATATCACTGATTGTAACAAAAATGTAATTTTTTGTAAAAATATACCTGGCAGGTGGTTTGCGCTTTCTTGTTTTAAAAAATGTTCAGTGTTCACAGTACCGTGTTTAAATATGTATGCACGAATGAAATGTTATCCCAATTTATGATTAAGCTTCATTGTTTTCCCTTTTATCGATAGTTTGCAAAAGGCAGTAATAATATCCTTCCTTGTTTTTTCCCCCTTCTACAACAGTTTGCAAAAGAAAGGAGAAGTATCATCCCAGCAGGTGACACATCAAAATTTATACCATCAAAGGAGGCTGACATAGCAATATTAGAAGAACCAGAGCACTTGAACTGGTACCACCATGGCAATAGGTGGACAGATAAGTTTAACCATGTTGTTGGAGTGGTTCATACGAACTACTTGGAGTATATCAAAAGAGAGAGATTCGGTGCCTTTCAGGCTTTCCTTGTCAAGCACATCAACAACATTGTTGCTCGGGCATACTGCGATAAGGTACGTCTCAAGTGGCTGTGAGATTGTAATTTAACCAAATAACAGAATCATGTGAGATTGTAATGCTTTTAACGTATCAAACCATTTAATTCTATTGCGGCATAGATTTTGTAAACGCACCTGCCTTGTCAGTGTTATATTCTAATTCTTAAAATCAAATGGAAAATGCATGTAGGTGCTGCGTCTCTCAGCAGCAACCCAAGACATGCCAAAATCCACAGTGTGCAATGTGCATGGTGTGAACCCGAAGTTTCTTGAGGTTGGTGAGAGAATTGCGGCAGAACGAGCAATGGGTGAGCCTGCCTTCTCAAAAGGAGCATACTTCTTAGGGAAGATGGTGTGGGCCAAGGGGTACAAGGAGTTGATTGACCTTATGGCCAAGCACAAGGAGGACCTGGAAGGGTTTAACTTGGATGTCTATGGCACTGGCCAGGACTCTCATGAGGTTAAAACGACAGCAAGCAGGTTGAAGCTTAATCTCAATTTTCTCAATGGACGGGATCATGCTGATGATTCTCTTCATGGGTATGCATTTTTTTGCTGTAATTTTAATCTAAATGAAGTTTCCATAGCGGTTGATATTGATGTCATCCCAAAATAGCACCACTAAGGTCCAAATTGATTTTCATTGGTGCGAACAAGCCTCCTCTACTTGTGCAATTATTTTTTTCTAAGAATCAACTTAGCATCTGGTTGTAGTTTGCATTAATTGTGTAATTAGACAGAATTACACTATTTTAAGAAAGAACTACAGAGTTAATAGAGAAATATAAATCGGCATTACAGTAGTATACTGAAAATTTGTGAATAATTCTGAGAGACAAGTACATCTGGACCTTTGAACGAAATTTGAAACCATGTTGGTCTTTTAAGGAACCTCTACCTGTTATTACCAATACAGTTTGATATGACTTGTTTTTGGTTACTCTTGCAACTTCAAATTGTATAGGAGCAAAATTACTGATAGCTCAATTTGCTGAATTCTGATTTCTGAGATTTGCACTTCTGTTTCACCAGGTACAAGTTGTTTATAAACCCAAGCGTGAGCGACGTGCTATGCACTGCTACGGCCGAGGCACTCGCCATGGGAAAATTTGTAATCTGTGCAGATCACCCCTCAAATGATTTCTTTCGCACCTTTCCTAATTGCCTCACCTACCGAACGTCTGAAGAGTTTGTTACCTGCATCAAATCAGCCATGTCAAAGGAGCCTCACCCACTAACCAGAGAGCAACGGTACCGCCTCTCCTGGGAGGCTGCCACTGAGCGGTTCATGCAATTCTCTGAGCTTGACAAGGTGTTGACTGATAAAAACAATAACAATAGGAAGATAATGGGCAAGTCAGCTTCCATGCCAAATCTGTCACAGATGGTTGATGGTGGGTTGGCATTTGCGCACTATTGCCTGACTGGTAATGAGTTTCTGAGACTGGCGACTGGGGCCATACCTGGAACTAGGGATTATGACAAACAGCACTCTAGGGACTTGCACCTCTTGCCGCCTCAAGTGCAGAAGCCTGTATATGGATGGTGATCGGTCGGTGTACGTACATATACATAAACTTTTTGTGTTTATTGTTAGTGGTGTGCATTTTTTTTTTGGGGGGTTTTACTTGTAGATGTAGACTGTATATCTTTCATAGTTTCTGCAGCAATATTTTTTGGTTTTGCAAATATAACCAGCCATTGGCCACCAATTCAAGATGGGTGAGTAGTGGTGCAAAAACGGTTTAAAAAATAATTAGGGCCTCCGCATCAACCAAATCACGGACCGTCCAAACGGAGCGGATAATATTGATACCATATCCATATCCATCTTTCAATGAGCGGATACGAATATGGATATGGATAGTAAACGGATGTCGAAATTCAAAATCAAATTCATCTTTAATGGATACAGATTTGAAGTGGAGAATTCATGAATACGGATACAAAACGAATAATAGCTGGATAATTGAGTTATACGAACTTCAGAATATAAATTCTAATTAATAATATTCAACCTTGATGTAATTTAAAAAAAAAAAAACAACAAAAAGAATTTGCGTCATACAGGTTGCACAGTACCAGAATAGATGCCTCACATCAAAAGATTATCTTAAGGCATCAATATTGCCAATGTCGACTGTTCGATTCAGATTTGCCAATGCCTCACATCAAGAGATTATCTTAAGGCATCAATATTGCCAATGTCGACTGTTCGATTCAGATTTGACGGTTCTAGATAGGAAAGCAAGGTACTCATATTTTGACGTGAGAAGCAGCAGATCCGGTACATATAATGGACAAATATGCCTCTCGTCTCCGTTGGTTGGGTATGGGTTGTGCGGATCCGAGAGAAGCAGTTTTGACGGTTTTGAAAAAATACGACTGTTCGATTCAGAACGAATGTCCGGATGTCCGAACAAATTTAGTTCCACAAGTTTTGCGGTAAGAAGAACAGAAGAGTGAACAGAAGAGTATATAAGGCCTTAGAGGCCCAAATAAGTGAATAGCGCATAGTGCGGAGAGAGAATTGTGGCGGCGCAACTTACATAAATGGATTCGGATATATCTGGATTCCCATCCGTTTTCTGGTTAGGTACTGTTATTCGGTTTCCGAATACGGAAGGAATTCATCATAGTTAGCAATTATCCGCGCTCCTAATCCGAATACGAATCCGTTTACACCCGCTCAGGGTGAGCGTATATTAAAAAAATGTACGGCTGTTAATGTTAATAACCACAGGTCGACAGCAGCAAAAAAACGGCAACGTAACCCAACGTTCCAGGCGTCGAAGAAATTGACAAAACGGTACTGCGTAATAAATACGCACCAACACATGTAAAAGGTACAGTACTTCAGTAACAGCGTAACATTTAGTCTACGACAACGTTATGATCTTGATTACTTGTATTACAAAACTGGAGCATTATGACTTTTTATTTTTCATGTAACCAAAAAAATGACTGAATTTTATTTTAATTTTTATGAGATATTTTCTTGTCGTGACAAAAAATAAACACTAATAGACCACAAATCGAGATCTCCAATAGTGATGCCACTGGACAACATGACATACAAGATTAGTGAAGGCCTTAGATTTTGTTATAGAGATGTATACGGTTATGATTCAGTTAGTGTGAGTTAGTTACTAATCATGTATTAGTTAGTGAGCTGTTAGTGGTAGAATTGTAATTAAACAAGACTCTATATATAGAGCATAGTTGTAATAAAAGATCAGTCAAGGAAAATACATTACCATCTCTATTTCTCTCTTCTATTATCAAAGTTTATAAACACTTTTGAATGCCCAAACTTTAAGGATTGAATGCTAGGGAACGACATTGCCGGTAACTTACGATGGGTTGTCGTTAACTATAAAGAATCCTTCTAGGCGATGCTTATGCTGATTGTTAAAAAGTTGGAAAGGAGGCTTCAAGGAGGGAAAGGAAAATTGATTTCGAGAGGGGGTCGAGCTCAACTCGTCAATTCGGTTCTCTCTTCGATTCCAATTTACTTCATGAATTGCTTCAAATTGCCTAAATGGATTATACACAAAATTGACAAAGTGCGTAGGCTGTTTTTGTGGGGAAGAAATGATCAAGAAATTTCCTTGATCAATTGAGAAACAACGTGTTTGCCAAAAAAAATTAGGGTGGTTTGGGCATTATGAACATTGAATTGTAAAATATAGCTCTTTTGTTAAGATGGTAGTGGAAATTATATATTGATCCGGGGGCACTTTGGTCTTACTGGGCTAAAAGAATTTGTGCCTTGCGTGATAGCCCTATGATCTAGGTGAGGAGTGGGTCGTTTTTTTGGACACAATTGCTCAATCTTGAAACACTGTTTCAATGGTGCACAGGTTGGAATATACGAGATGGTAATCGAATCTCCTTCTGGTTACATCTTTGAGATCCTACTCAGAAGGATTGCCATTGCCAAGTAACAAGCGGTTGTCGCTGGCCGAAGCTTTGCTAAATATAAATGATTTTATTAATTCCTTTTCTGCAGCTGATTCCGACTCTAAGTGCTGGTCAAGATGACCTACTTTGGAAATGGAGTTCAACTGGCATATACGTGTCAAAAAATGCTTATGATATGCTGCTCATGGGAGGAAAAGAGAGATAGGGTTTTCACAAGTTGTGGTCGGCCAAGTGTCCCAGAACGACTAAGATCTTTGCTTACTTACTAATGAGGGGAAGAACTCTAATGCAAGATATTTTGAGAAGGAGAAAGATTAACTGTGAATTAGGCTGTGTTATGTGCCAAAATTGTCCAATTGAATCGGCACTGCACCTGTTTTTTCTTTGCCCCTATGTTGTGAATGTTTGGTGGTTAGTTTCCTCAAAGCTTGGCTTTCAACTTTTCAAGCCTCATGGTACTGTAGAACAGATTTGGTCGTTGATAGCACCGAAGATACTCATGAAGGGTAGTTTCTGGTCCATGTATTGCTAGGATGAGTGTGTTTTTGCAATTTATTTTTTCCTTTTCATTCTTTTCTTTACTTTTTCTTTGCTGCAATGTACTAGTAATATGTGAGTAGTGCTAGTGTGAAAACAGGAGGTGTTGTTTGTAGCTCCTCAACAACGTGTATTATTCTGATACTCAGTATTAATGCATAACTCCAGCAGTATCTGCCATGATCTTTCAAAAAGAAAGTTAGAAACTAAAATTAATTTTAAAATCCAAGTGGCACATCTTGGGCTTTTATATGTTATACATGTGAGAAATTGTTTTTAGATGAAATGGGCTCAACTCTCGTAATTTTAATATTTATAAAAAAATTGTTTTTGTATCGAAAGCATACTGGTAAAAAACTATTGAAAGTTTAGTAACGAATAAGCTTATTATATTTCAATTCCGATCTCAAGGAAGAACAAAATTTTGGTCTATTTATTTTATAGCATACCTGAGATGACTAGAAAAAAAAAATACAAAAGGTAAAGGCACCCAACCTCAGCATTCACATCCAGTTGAAAATAAAAGTCGTCGCTCTTTTAGAAATAAATTGTGAAAACAAATACCTAACAATTCGACCAAACCACCGGCTTAGAAAAAGTGAATTGATATTACCATTTTTAAAAAAGAAAGAAAGTAAGACAGCTATTTCAAATCAGACTTGTGTGATTAAAAATAACCTGATTAGATTTGTAAACAAAAAGGTGCTCTATTGAATTCTAAAGTGATTTATCTGGTCCATTTGTTTTAAACTAAAAAAGTCTGATTTAAAATTATTGGATCCTACTTTTTCTTTTTCATTTTTGTTGGAAAAGACTAAAAAAAGTAACTCTTGTATCTTTTTCTTACCCAGATCATTGCAACATTTACTACAAAGACCAAAGAAAATTATAGACCAACATAGAAATACGAGTCGCTTTATGATAGGGTCATGTAAAGGCTCTCACCGAGCCGGTCCTGAGCCAAAAACAATCTGGGATTTGGACCCCTATCCAGGGCCAACCCGAGATCAAAGGAAGCAGAGCCCATGATCCGTCAACAACTCGACCCAGCAGGGCCCAATCAGATTTTGCCCGACAAAATCTTACTGGGTCTTGCCCGACAAAGCCTAGCCAGGCCTTACCGGTGAGAGTCCAATTCGAACTCGGCTTACGGTCACCGCTTCGATCCGTACACGATGGGTGCGATTTAGTAACCGTCTTCTATGCGAGCTTTACCGCTCCTATGCGAACTCCCTTAACCGCTCTGAATGCAAAATGATGGTTAGAGGACAACCTATTTAAGAAAAAAAGCTTCATGGAACATGGCTCACCTTTCCAAAAAAGTGAGGTATCATACACGATAAAGTTTGAATACCTTCTCACTCTCCCACTCCGGGAACCAACAACCCACTTTCCGAACCTCAGTTTGTTTTCTCGAGACGGGACGAGCCCAAATCCAGAGACTCTTACATACAGCCTACTCTGTCCGAGATAGAACGTGTCACTTTACATTGCCACTCTTGGTATGGATTACGCGGTGAAGAAGTCTAAAGGCTATACATGCATAAAAATGAATTGACCTGTATTCCTGAAACGAATCTTTGATTGGTATCTGTTTTATAGCTCCTCAACAATGTATTATTTCAGTATTAATACTGGCAGTAACTGCCATGAAATTTTTCAAAAAAAAAAAGATTGGTATCTGTTTTATGCTCTATCGATATATCTTTTGAGGTAAAGATGAATTCAAAAATCCAAAAATTTACACAATTTATTGTTTTTTTAGTATAACTTATTTTTAATTTTTAATTTTATTAAAAAATAAAAATATGTAGTGTATGTAAAAGACCTTGGGTATTATATTACTATGTAGATAGATTTATCATCAGGATGAAAGTAAGGAATGCATACATTGCTTCTGTAGTAATGATCAACAAACTCAAGTGAAGAAGTAACAATTAAGTAACTAGGAGCGACAATACAAACAGCTGATTTGGCACGCTATCAATTAGGGCTGGGCAAAATTGCTCAAACTCGTAACTCGCTCATTTACAGCTCGCTTTAACTCGCTCATTTACAACTCGAGTTGGCTGACTCGTTTAATAAATGAGCTGAGTTTGAGCTTACCCCAACTCGCTCATTTATAACTTGAGTTACATAGCATTGGTCACAATAAATCCCATAAATTATTTGTTAAACTGCTGTATGACAAATTGCTGGTGCTTATGTACTAAATTGTTGTATAAAAAATTGTTGGTGCTTATGTACTATTGTTGTATGAAATATTGGATATTGATAATTTTTTTTACTAGTAGTATATAATTAATTGGTTAAACAAGTTATAAACGAGTTGTCGAGTTGATAACGAGCTGAGTACAAATTGGCTCTACAACTCGTTATTACCATCCCAACTCGAGTTGACTAGCTCATTTATTTAATGAGCTGAGTTCGAGTTGGAGATAACTCGCTCAAACTCAGCTCATTTACAGCCCTACTATCAATAGTCTGGGAAAGAACTGAGAAGCCAATGATAATGATTCCATTGTAATAAGATTTTTCTCTCACTCGATCTCCTTCATTCATAATGAAGTAAAGATTTTCGACAAGCAAGCATTACTCGTTACATTTAAGGCAAATCCCTTTTGTTATATAGTAACCAACTATGATGTTCATAATATGACCTAATTTTGTTATTGTTGGGCCTGTAGCCCACTAGTATCCCATCGGCCCATCCATCATCCACCTCAAAAGTTCCAATTACAAAAATAAAGAAAGGAAGAATAAAAGAAATGCAGGACAGGAATGCGGAGCGAGTTGGAAACGCATACCCACCTAACAATGACAAGGTTTCTGTATTTCTGTTGCCACCGCTTATGTAAATTCCGTGCAATAGAAGCCAAACACTAGATCTAGCATAGTGACATAACTCGCGTATTATATGCGTATAATTCGTTTTTTCGACGTAACTGAACCGAACTCCGAATAAAACGAAGAAAAACGTAATACGTTTTATTCGTGATAAAAACGCCAAAAATTTTTTTTTAATTTTTTTTGAAATTTTTTTTTTACGGTTTTTTTGGGGTTTTTTTTTTTGACTTTCTTGTTATACCGAATCATTCCCGAATTATATCCGAATTATACCCGAATACCGAATTTTTGATCTCGCCGAATCGAATCCGAACTTTTAGTTTGTCTCTATGAGATCTAGTATAGCAAAGAGCTAAAGCCTAAAGCGAAAGAGATATATAACACCCTCCGTTGTACTGGTACATGTCCCAACTTTCTAGTTTCTCATGATTAGAAGCTTTAACCAATAGCGAACAAAAACAATGAGGCCACATCATGACGCCCACAAGCGCATAAATATATATTTGCACTAATAAATAATATACGAGTAATATTACGCACATAAATATCATGTGTTTGTCTCCCATCATTTTTTGAAATGATATACGTGTATATAGTATATATATTCAATGGCATGCATGCATGCAAGTATTTTTCTAAAGAAAAATTTGTATTTGAACTCACATTCTATTTCTATTGTCGACCCTCATAATTTGTACTAATTCTAATATGATCATTATATTGATATTAATTTTCGATATGGTCTTGACCTCCGTTTAATTTTTTTCTTTTGCTTCGTCTATATATGCCAACAAATGCACTCTAACTTTTTTGCGTTAAATATAACACAACAAACAATATTACGCATACAAATATGTCGGAATGCATTTGGAGGACATTTTTTGAATATATTCATATTTTTTTTAATAAAATATTAAAATGCAACCATGTTTCGTGTCATATAATCGTCAAAAGTGACGCATATACTGTAAATATTATCATATGCATGCTAGTAATGTGGTAAATAAAAATTAAACTTACAAGCAATGTTACGTGTACAACTATTTTAAAATGCATTTACAGCATATTATGTGGGTGTTTATTATTATTATTTTTTTTCTAAATTGTACCCACATGTTCAATAGTACAATCACTAATACTAATATAGATATAAAATTTCGCTAACGCAAAATGTACATAAATAAATATGCAAATTAGAAAACTTTTTTAATACATTAATTAACAACACTTTCCATGCATGTATTCTTGTTGTTAATTAATGAGGGTTTCATTTTAAGTCACATCATCATCAAAACATGCTCATAAATATTATCACAAGACGTGCTCATAACTTCTTTGCGCTGAAAAGATAACTAACAAGCATGTATTATTGTTGTTATTAACATGACGAGGGTTTAAATGACTCATGTCTTTAATGTTTCATCATGCTTTGTATTAGTTTTATCTGTTTTTAAAGTCTAAATAGTCAATCTGAATCGCTCAATATGATCGCCATATTAAAATGTACATGAAAATCTTTTTTATCAATGCAAAATTGTAAGATGGCTATTGCCACCTTACCATAAAAAATAAAATGTACTTGGAAATCAAAACTTTTATTTTTTACTTTTGGAAATTTTTAATTATTATTTTAGATAGGCACGAAATCGATCATTCAAACACAATGATTTGGTATACCTATCTAAAAAAATAGTAATTTTATTTTTTTTAAAAATATAAAATTTGGTTTCTAAGAAAATTTAAAATGGAAATTATGTTGAGTAGTTCAAATCGATTGTCTGGACTTTGCAAGCATAAATAAAAAATGTGAGGAACGATAAGATATGAAAAACATAAAGCATTTGAACTCCCTAGCTCATTTAACATTATGTGTATTTAATTATTTAGTTTTAATAAATTGCAGGCAGATTTAAAGTCCTATAATACCCAAAACCAACAAATATAATCTAAAAAATTATCATATATACGCTCATAATTTTGTACACAAAATAAACAACATACAAACAATTGCGCACAAAAATATGCTGAATTGCCCTTACCAGCAGCGAAATTAGAAAATCTTGATAGGAAAGCTAAAATTTAAATGCATAGTGTGGTGAGTGGAATTTGAATTCAATTCTCCACAACTACAAAATAGAGTTATAACCACTATATTACAGGAAACATTATTTGAAAATTTACAAGGGAGACTAGACTATATATAAAGTTGTAAAAAAATAAAATCCAATTAAATTTCAATATATATAATTAAAATTTTGAAATTATAAGAATGACTTAGCATCTCTAATCTCCCCTAACCTTTAGAGCGCACATTGGTGCATTTATTAATATTTTTTCGTAAATTACAATCACGTTTGTTGTCATACAATCATTTGAACCAACACATAGAAACTCATAATATTAATAAGCACGAGTTATATATATATTCTCTTAGTGGAACCAAAGAACATTATCCTTCAAGCTAGAGCTACTATCCATGACTATTGAATAGCCTCCAGTTATATATGGATCCAGCAGCTGGCAGTTCTATTTTACACCAAATTTTCAAATAAAAAGAAAGAAGAAAAGATATATAAATCCAGCAGCTGGCAGTCCACTCAGCCGCTTCATCTTCATTGAGCAAATCCAAAAGCACCATGCATCTTTTCTTTCTCAAAATCTCCTCCATTTACAAAACGGTGCTGTAGCAAATCACTATGGGTACGTTTGGATCGTGCAAGGATTAGTGCAAGAATAGCGATTTTTGGGTTAGTGGTTGAGAATAGTGCTAACCCGAGTCGTTTGAGAATAGCACTAACTTTGGACTATTCGGGTTAGTAAAAATGTCGTTTGGATTGTATATTTGGAATAGCAATGGAAGGGAATGAATAAAATATTAATTAAACTAATCTAATATTTTTACATTTAATATAATTAATATTATTTTACATTTAAACTAATATTTTTCAATACTAATCTAATATTTTATTTAATACTAATCGATTCTAATCTAATATTATATTTATTTAATACTAATCAAATATTTATTTAATACTAATATGATATTTAAACTGAAATATTATATTACATTTAACATTTAAATAATATTATATTACATTTAGTATTAAAATAATATTATATTATATTTAACTAATATTTTATTTAATACACATAATATTTAAAGTAATATTATAATACATTTAATATTTAAATTAATATTATATTACATTTAATTAAAATAATATTATATTATATTTAATATTTAAACTAATATTATATTATATTATATTTAATTTAATAGTTTATTTAATACTAATATAATATTAAAGTAATATTATATTACATTTAATATTTAAACTAATATTATATTATATTTAATATAATATTTTATTTAATACTAATCTAATCAAATCTGATATTACATTTGCTAATATAATATTTAAACTAATATTATATTACATTTAACACTTAACATTTAAACTAATATTATACTATATTAAAATTTTAAATTAATATTAATCTAATTTGATATTATATTTATTTAATACTAATCTAATATTTTAATTAATATTATATTAAATTTAATATTTAAACTTATATTTTATTTAACACTAATCTAATTTAATATTATATTTATTTAATACTAATTTAATATTTATAACTAACTCTAATTGAGAGGAATGAAAACTATTTTTTATTAATATCACTAATCTCACTAGCTCTATTCTTGCTAACCCACCATTTCTATGGGTTAGTAGAATAGAGCTATTCTTGAGCTAACCCAATTTTCTAATTATTGTTTGGATCACCCAAGGTTAAGAATAGTGGAACTAACCCAAGAATAGAGCTATTCTTGCCCCATCCAAACGCAACCTATAAGTATAGTAAGTGTTAGATGTTGAAAAATAAATTTCCGTCGATAACAGTGTATTCTACAAACATAGTAAGTGTGGAATAAACTAATTCACCTAGAGAGATAAAGTAACTTAATTCAGATAAATGCACTTTTTTAATTATGTTACTCTTCCTCTAACAACTCAAGTATAAACTCAAAAAATTAAAAAAGAATTTACTCCACAACCAAACCCAGCTTAATAAAATTACTTATTTTGGAGTTGTTGTATTTCCGCCAAGCAGGCAAACAGAAAAGGAATTGGACAGCTTTAATTTCAGAGCTAGGTTATTGTGGGGACTGGGGACAGATGTGAGAGAGAAGAGATGGAGGGACATGTTATGTTATCATAAAAAAGACCATGAAATCAAAGGGAACTTTTGCTTTTTGTGAGGCTGTATCTTAGAGATCCTGAGGTCAAGATTCTCATACAGATCATGTGTTCTTTTCTGGGTTGTTTGCTTGCTCCTAAGTCCTATCTTACTAAGTTCACCTCTTATTTAAGAAATTTGATTCAAACACATGCAACGAAAGTGGTTGGTTCGTTCTGAATAGGCGAGATGGTCTCTATTGGTGAATCTTTTTTTCATTTAAGTAATCATGCATCTAATTTAAAGATAATTTTAGGAGAGTGAGGCTATGGTACTATGCATAGCACGGATTGATCCGTGCTACGGCTCAATATTTGAGTTTTCAAAATTCTAACGGTCGATCCGAACCGTTCAACGTGATTATAAAATGAATATGTACTTGCAAACTAAATTTTACATTTTTTTTTATTTTTTTTACTTTTTTTTAGATAGGTAGAAAATAACTGTTTTCGGATGGTCCAGAATTTTCAGATCAAGTGATTTTCTACCTATCTAAATAAATAGTAAAAAAAATAAAAAAAAATGTAAAATTTGGTTTGCAAGTACATATTCATTTTATAAACATGTTGAACAATTCGGATTGACCGTTAGAATTTTGAAAACTCAAATATTAAGCCGTAGCACGGACCAAACCGTGCTATGCATAGTACCGTAGCCTTACTCATTTTAGGATATATCTATATATCTTCATGAAACCGATAGAAGCTGAAATTCAAAGTTCAAGCCAGCTCTTACTTTAAAACTTGTTTAAAAGACTAAAATTTCCTTCACTATCTGCTAGGATTAATGATGATCAATCGTACAGCTTTTGCCGGAGCGAATGAGCAAGAATTACTGAAAGGACCGGTTTAGAATTTCAATTTTATACGAGCGGTTATCATGGTTCCACAGCACTAGGAAAAAGACAAATTTGGAGTCTTTGCCACCCAGGAAATTTTTGGATGTATCCGGAATGGAGAATTAATTAGTTTCTCTCTTGCGTCCAAATTGTAGCTTCCACTCTAATCATGTTTAAAGATATCCATTAAGAGTTTTTTAAGTTATCTAAAGCAGCCTACCTGGCTTTAACTTTAGCTAAATTATTTTGAGATTATAACCCAATTGGTTTATCTTAGGTTTATGTAATCATGACTTAGAAACAAGAGCTTCAAAATTAATTATTCCCTGTGAATCGAATTTGTCCGTTTCGATTTCCAGTATATTCTTTTGTTATGAATTGATATTTAATGATAATGACTTAACGTGACATTTGAAAAAAAATTAACTTTCATTTTTGAAAATTAATTTACCTTCTATTTTTTACCGCTCTGATACTAAATTTAAAATTTTTCGCACCTAAAAAAATAATTTTTTTTACCACTTTGATATAATTGCGTACATAAATGCTTTGGTAGCCTAAAAACCGATCGCAAGATCGGAAAACCTTTCAAACCATATAAGCAAACATCCAGCACGCTCTGCGGATAGTGACAGTGCCGCATGCGGGATAGCTGTGGGGAAAATCCAAGCCACATGCGACGGTGACAGTGCCGCATGCGACATAGAAAAACGTCGAAACTTGTACTTTGCATAATTAAGAATGACAGAAAACCTAAACCCTAGAGGCTCTCTATCTTTTGTTTAACATTCACTAGCTATAATACTTTGATTGCATTCATCACCACCACCTCAAATTTCAAAAATCCTATAACCTAGACTAGTAAAAATTGTTTAAAATCTAATACACTATCTATGTGGATCGACACCCCAATCATACTACATGGTAAGATCATACGCTTGTGATCTGAACGTAAGTAGAAATTATAGTTTATAAATCTTTAAAAATAGTAATACCATTTTGGTCCATCAGTTCTTTAAATAAGTCTTGCAATTAAGCTCTTCATGAACCTTGGTTCTTTTTTCATAGAAATCTTGCAATTAAGATCTTGAACCTATCTTTGGTTCTTCATTATTAATCTTGCAATTAAAGTCTTACACCTACAAACTCACTCAATCATGTAAATGTTTAAATTCAACTAATATATGTTTTGCTAATTATGTCAAACAAAGTATTAGAAGATTGCATATAACCAACAGTAGACACATTACTCATAAGGTAGGTCAGTTTTAATGGTTTGAATTTGTTATTTGAAATCAATCCGATAGATTTTTAGAGTTGAGTTTATAAAATAGTTTGATGAACTTAACAGCCTGGTTCTACTCTTCAATTATGAAATATAATTAAACTTATTGTTGTTAAAGAATCTCAGCCCATACTATATTTATTAATTTTAACCATCCATTAAGAACATCTGAGCAGGTTGTTGCTGATAAACTACCCGGTGACAGTTTTGTCAGAAGATAAAACAGTGCGCAGCATCATCATGTGCTTTCTCAAAAGGAGAAAAACAAAAGAAGACGAGTATTTGAAAACCCAGGGAGCCTTAACCTACATTTCATCAAATCCTCGGGTATTTTAAGCAAAAGTGGTAGGGACAGAGACTGTCTGTACCAGTACCAGCCTCGCTGAGTACTTTTACATTTTACCTTTAAAATCCAATTATGCTCCTAAAATCTACTTCCCTAACTTCTCCGCACATAAACGTACCACAGATGATTGCATCATCTTGACGTACCGAAGGGATCATTTACTGTTTGTAAACCGAAACGACATTTGACAAAAATTTGTAACCACTTGAAATATTGCAATTTTTATGAGAAATGAGAGGTAACATATTTGGCTAGAAAAAAAGTTTTAGAACTCTGCAGTCTTTGCGAAGGTTTTATAAAAAAAAAAATATTGCAATTTTTTTTGGTGTATGATTGGAAATCATTACGGGGTTACGGGCACTGGAAAAAAATATGATTGCTCTAAATGAATAATGTGCCCCTTTTAAAAGAAACTGGGTCGTATTTTTCCATATAATTTGCTAAATAATAAAGCGGATTTTCATGAGCAACTGTTGTGCTTTTGAAAAGAAAACACGAAATTATTATCAAGAGACAGAAAAGCTGACAACTAGATTTAAGAATTTCAGAACAATATCAGTGTTCAAATAATTAGAATCACTTATGAACTCCCTTTTATCATGGAGGCAAGACCTTTTTATAATTAGCCTAAAAAAATAAAAATGAGAATTCGATATAATAAAAAATCAATAAGAAGTTATATCTGCTATATTGTCTTCTTTATTTAATTAAATGGAGAAAGCTCAAAAATTTTATATTATGTTTAACTCGTTGGTATTTTTTCCTGTTGAAAATCATATTAGTATCTTATTATTTGAGCTACAAAATCATTTACAACTGCTACATTATATACTACTTGCTAATAAGGGGATATGTTTTATTGAGACTAGGGGTTTGAATTTTTACAAAATATTCACTTAGAAATCTTAATTTTTAGTACTTCAATTTTCATCAAAAATTGCTTAAAAAAATATATTCATGAAAATTAAAACTTTGATAGTTTTCATTACTTGGAGAGTCAGTTGATGTCTTAAACCTGGGGATCTTTAACAAAGAGAGGACCTTCGTTTTAGTTGCAGTTTAGCAACCCCATATTATACAACGGGGAACTTAATTTTCCGGATATACCCCTGGCTGGAAAAAAAATGACGACTGCTCCCTCGGGGCAAGGGCAATGAGCGGAAACAAACAAATAGGGAGGGAAACAAAACAAAAAGCTAGCGCTATTTTGGCTTGAAATTTCTTAACTAGACCCGTTCTTTTATCATCCGCACAGAATCTATTTGCACCGGGACCACAAATCAGGTAAGATGTTTACTACACTGAAATATCATACCTAATCTATTATTGAATATTTGAATTCACATCCCCTCTATTATTACACTTGTTATATTTTTAGTGTAATAATTCTACAATTAACTACGCGGAATGACTTCCCTAATATTCACAGAAATAGAAGGGTATTGAATTCTGATGTCTACAACCTAAGAAAAAACCGAGTTCAGCGAATAATTACCTCAGCAACCCAGAGTCCCAGACATACTTCTGTTTTTGTTTCGTACCTCCCCTCCACTTCCCAATAAATCCCCCGCCTCCTCATTATTGCCTTTCTTTTCTCTCTCTAAAATCTCTTCTCGTTACTTCCTGTCTCTCTCTAAAATCTCTCACTGTCTGATGGGTGGCCGGTTACCGGCGATATCATCGGCGGCGGCGGGGCGGGCTGAGCGCGGAGGAGGTCTCACAGCTAAGCAAGCAGGCCGTGGTTCATGCCGTGGCAGCTAGATCACAGTTGCAACCTCTGGCGCCGAAACGTGGCACATCTCTAGCACAGTATTTGGAGTAGTTGCTGCTTCTACCCACTTTTGTAGTGTGATTTTTTTTCCCTTATAGTTGCGATATTTTTCGAGAGGATATTCGAATGGGGATGCCTCTAAGAGAAGCTCTGAGGCGCTTTTGCGTGGAGATTGGGTGGTCGTACGCTGTTTTCTGGAAGGCGATTGGATTCAGCCAGCACATGTGAGATTTGTTCAATCTTTGTCTCTTTAATTTCGTGGCTGTTTTCTTGCTAGTTGAGCTATTCGTTTTTTATTTGCCAACTTATCTTTAGATTATTTTACCAAAATAACAAATGCATCCTCGAGTAGATTTTTCTTTCCTAACCTTAAAAGGAAATGAATGTCTTGTAGTCAACATGCTTGTAGTTAACTACTAGTCAGAGTCAGAGAAGAAGAAACTATAATAAATGGCTAGGTATCATCCTGTAGTCTGATCTGCAATCAACGGCCCTGATCTGGCAAGGATTGTCCACTTAGTTCTCTATAATCGGAGAGGAGCTGAACTCAGGAGTTGATTCTAGAATGTTACTAGCTCCTTGAAAATGACATGCAACTTCATTTCTTTTTCCTATGCTTCTAAAGTTAGCAATTGGTTTGACCAGGTAACTAACTTGAAATTTGAAAATTGACAGACATTTAGTTTGGGAGGATAGTTGCTATGGTGAGAAGCAATTTGCTGGCAACATACCATTGGACTCCCTCCTCAAAGAACAAGGTTTGGTTCATGCTATCGGAGAAGGGTTAGTACAATTTTTGTCTGTTAAATTTAAACTTATGAAATCTTTTGTTCATAATAGCTGAGTTTTTGAGTTGATTGTTGTACTTTTTAAGGGTTATTGGGCAAACTGCTTTGAATGGGATGCATTTGTGGATAAACCGTGATGCTCTGTTTAATGATGGGAACAAGGTATAATTTAGCGTTAAAAATGCATTGTTTGTTATCAATCTCTCATGGAAAACCCTTTTTATAATCCTGATATATCTTGTCTTTGTAGGGTTTTACTGAGTTGAACCACCAATTTACTGCTGGCATTCGGGTGAGGACAATGTTGCTTTAATTGTATCAGGATATTCCCTCCCTCTCTTTTGCCGTTGTGACTCACTTCCTGAACTCTCATAACTTTTGGTTTTATACAGACTATCGTAGTTATTCCAGTTCTACCACATGGAGTTCTACAACTCGGTTCGACATGTACAGTATGTCATCTACCTTTTGTTTCTTTTTTTATGAAGTTTATTTACACAGTTTGGGGGTTTTATTACCCTCTCAGGTATGATCTTTCACTACAATGGTTGATACTTTAGTTTTTGTAGGGCTAAATTGAGGAGAATTAAAGCCTAATGAGCCAACAAGGGTTTAGTCAAGTACTATTTTGTCGAACTTGGGCCTAATATTGCTAGATAGTGGCTTGATTGGATAAATTGGTTGAACTATTTACCATTACCAGGCTAACTTTTGCCGCACTTAGACCGTAGTACCTTGTTTACACTTTACATAGCATATGGAGTATTATTTCCAAGAATTTGGGACATATGATGTGGCTGTGTACTTATATATTATTTACTGAAATATGAAGTGAATTGTCTTCGACACAGGTTATGGAAAATATCCCTTTTCTTATTCTCGTGAAGAGTCTATTTTCACAACTTCAATGTCAACCGGTAGTATCTCTCCCTGATTCAACCCAAACCACTCATATTCAGACCCAGTCACCTGCATACAACATGGGCTCTCCTATCAGTTGCACACCCACTGGCCGATCCAATTCTTTTGAGTGCAACGTTCCCAATGTGCCAAAGGAAGAAACCTCGCAACATGGAAGCGATCTATTTGACATGTTTGGGGCTTCAAAATTTAATGAGCCCAGGTCTAGTTTCTGTAATATCGGTCAAAATTGTACCGATAATATGCAACCTTTTGATTCACTGGAGGAACGTGCATCTCAGTCTGGAATTTTCTCGGACAGTGGTACTGACCAACTACTCGATGCAGTGGTATCTAACATCAATATCCATGCAAAGGAAGGCAGTATCAGCACTGGAACGAGCACCGGTAATGTTTCTTGCGACACAACAGTGACAAATGCTCAAGCTTCCTGTTCACATAGTACCCAGAAGTCTCAGCTACGGCTCTGGATTGAAGGTGGCGGGGGATCAAAAACTGATGGACTGCAAGCTGCTAATGTCGGAACAACTAGTACTAGTGCTGATATGGCTCTCAGGTCAACAAATAAGAAGAGGTGTAGGCCAGGGGAAAACCCTAGGCCACGACCAAAAGACCGGCAGTTGATACAGGACCGTATCAAGGAGCTGAGGGATTTGGTACCAAGTGGTGCAAAGGTAACGTGTTTTTCTTATGGGTGGTTTTTGCTTGCATTCTGCCAAACCATACGATACTTGTCCAAAATTTAAAATTAACACCAAGGTATAATTCGTGGCTGAATAACCCTCAATAGTGCAACCAACCTCCATTAATCTTGATATATATTTTTTTACAATTTAATTTTTCGTTGGCCTAATAATTTGTTCTCCATTGTAAACCTAAAATACCTATTGTTAACTTCTATTACACATCAAGCATCTTGTAACGTGCTAAAATGACCCGCTATATTCCCTTTTTGACATTTCTTCTGTTTTTGTTTTCTCTGAACAGTGTAGCATAGATGCTTTGTTGGAGAAAACAATTAAGCACATGCTCTTCTTGCAAAGTGTGACCAAACATGCTAACAAGCTAAAGGAATCTGGCCGGCCAAAGGTACAAATTTTTCTTTGCATTTTTCTGTTAAATTTAATTTTACAGAATTTTTTTAAAGCTTGGAAGGGTATCTTTCTATAATTCAAAGAGAGGCCTGGTATTGGTTTCTTGAGCGATTATTATCAGGCCTTAATGTGCTCCCGAGTTCGGAAAAGGAGGTGAATGAAGAGGAGAGGAAGGGAGGAGAGAAATAAACCATTTCACCTTGCTCCCAAGTTTCAATTGCACGAGGTGAAATGAGGCGAATGGAGGAACATAGGAGAATCCTTCTATTTATTTCTTCCTTTTCCTTCCCAATTCGGGAGCTGACCCTAAGTTAACATTTAGGAGACCAAGTATCAAGTATGCTGTAGGTAAGGCAACTTAATCTAAGAACTTCCTTGACAAGTGAAAATTGGACTTGCTGGACCTTTTTTACATGCATTGCCCAAAATTTAGTGGGAGTTGTCACATATACTTGTTTCTAGAAGAGTATATTTTTGGATGTTTTGTATGGGAACAATTAACACGATTTATCTAACAAAAAAAGTTCAATAAACCTTTTGAATTAAAATTGCAGGAACAACAGTTAGTCAGTGAAGAAGGAGGGGTTCTATTGAAGGACGATTTTGAAGGAGGTGCAACTTGGGCTTTTGAGGTGGGGGCCCAATCCATGAGCTGTCCAATCATAGTCGAGGATCTGGATCCACCACGACAGCTTATGATTGAGGTCTATAACTCTTTTCTTTTTATAGTGCTGCTGAATTTTGGTGGCACATGCTTCTGCGGCACCTTTGTTGAAACATATATTTGTTTGTCTTTTGTTTGTTTCTAAATGTGCCTATACCTCTCGTGAACTCACGGTAACAGTGTGATGCATGTTGCATGTTACTGCACAGAGAACTTTGGTCTGGGGTGAATTGGGTGTTATACTGAAGTTGATAGGTTTACTTTCATGATTACACACACTCTTGTTTGAAGTTCTGTTTGCAAGTTCAATTGAATTTTAATTCTTCTGCATGGTTATTAACTAAAATGACAAAGACTTTCAGAAATGGCTATTTTACAACCATGACAACTGAGACATAGCTTATCCAAATAAGAAAATGTTAAAAGTGGGTTATGCTCCCTATCAAATTCGGTACAATGTGACTGGTCATCTGTTGAGCAATTTGAAATTTAATGGTTTAGTTTGATTGGCATTTGATCGGTAAGCAAACAATTCTCGAATTGCAATAAAGAATACATCTATAATATTTTGGTTTGCTTATGTCAAATGTACTTTATTGTCTTAAACCTGATTGTCAATGTGTTCCTTCCATATTTGATATCTATTTCAATTTTTGAGCAGATGGTGTGTGAAGACAGGGGTCTTTTCCTGGAGATAGCAGATCTTATTAAAGGCCTTGGATTGACCATCTTGAAAGGTGTTATGGAAGCCCGCAAAAACAAAATATGGGCCCACTTTGCTGTCGAGGTAAGACTTGTCCCTGACCATTTTATCTGTGTATGGATCTAGGTACCCTAATATTGTGTACCTGGACCTGTCATTGATCTTACCAACTTTAGATAAGATCCATCTAATTAGCAAGTTGAATCTGGTCTGTAAGAGAATCAATAATGAAGTGACGTCTGAACAGGCCTGAACCAGGATCTGATCCATAGCTGGCCTGAGACTATTTGTACAAAATTCTGGTTGACTACTATCCCGAGTATAATCAAATTGAAAGACACTTAGACCTAAGGTTCCATTTATCTTTGACAATTGGATTTGGGAACAAGAAATATGAGGCATAGTGTGCTCAATTGTTTATTGCAACAACTTGCTATTGCTTGGAAGAAATTTCAGTCATCAAGAAATCTTGAACTTGAGATCAACTCACTACAAAGAGTGATTTCTCTTGGCAAGTAATAACCCTATCTGCCAAATTAGATTTATTTTTGGAACAATAAAAGGGAATAATTGTTACCTACTATCCCCACCAAACCACCAATTGTGAACTACCTTGTACCAAACCTAAATAAACACTAACAGTATAAATACTTAAACCCCTGTTTTTTTCTACAGTAGAAGCTTTTACAGAAAGTGGTTATTTAACAATAAGAATATAAAATGTAGGCAACTAGGGATGTAACACGAATGGAAATATTCGTCTCACTGGTGCACTTGCTGGATCCAAATGGCAACGACAGTGACAATGCTCCAGCTGGTACAATTGGCAACAATACCAATGTACGAAACCAAACGGGTGTTATTCCTACAACAGCTGTGCTAGATAGCCTTAGGTGAAACTCCTAGCCTGTTAGTACTCATTCACTCAATCTGAGGGAGGGAGGAGGGAGGAGGGAGGTCAGATTAGTTTAGGTCCATTACTTTGCTCCTCTTTTGAGCTACACTTGGGAGTTAAGAAGGGGTATTCATTCTAGGCATTAAGCAAGTTCATCCCCTCTTCTGTGCACTGCTTGCATATCTAATTCTTGCAAGGGTAGTTTTGGGTTTCATATTTACTCTTACTCCCCCTCTCTTGCGGTCGTGCCAAGCCAAACAAAGGTACACAGAGAAACTGCTAAAAGTGGGATTGGAGTTGCCCTCGATGACTAGCGTTTCTTCAAGGCAATTTGTTGTTTATGTCCGTGAGTGTCTTAATTAATTTAGTTTTTTCCTGGATAGCATTTTGGTGTACGTAAAACTAATTTTATTGGTTGGAAATTGGAATATCATGCCTTAATTAGTGGACATAGTACATATCGAAACACTCATCATATCATTTATTCTAAATTGCGATTGTATTGACATCGCTGTAGTAAATACTTTGAATTGTCTCATGTTGAATAGTGGTTGTGGGCCCCCTTGTTTTTGACCTGTGTAAGACAACGACCTTATCTATTCATCTATGGCGACGTTTATATTGAATCTTGCTAATTTACAAACACATGACAACGTGAAACATTTGTAAAGTACTACTGCGATCATTAATTCCTTGGTGGATAAAACGAGCAATCTCACAGCACACTCAATCAGTGTGTCTCCATGTGTATGTGGGGTAGCAATATCAACTGGTCTACTAAGGTTTTGTTGAACCCAAACGAACCCTACCCGGCTTCATTAAGGGTAAGCCTAGCCCTAGCTGGTCACACCCGTTCCAACTCAGTATGATATCGGTAATTTATTTATCTTTAAATTCACATGAATGAATTTAGATATATAGTTATAATTTCTCCCTTGTTTTAGATGAAGTTGCATGGTCTTCGATTACAAAAAATCACCTGACATGAACCTGACTGGACATTGCAAGTTTAGCGGGTCGGGTAAAATGATATCCTCATATCCTCAAGTAGTAGGGTTGAATTCGTTGAAATGTGAAGCACACCGCTTCCCTGGAATCCCACTAGCACTTAAAAAGCATTGTCCTTGTAAATCTTACTAGGCCCGACTTTCACTTAAGTAGGCCCCTTTAGCCAGTAATAATTGATAACAATGTAAGTGTCGCAATCTAGATATCTTTTTTTTGATTCAATCTAGATATCAATCTCTGACAAACAGTATTATCCAAAAGACAATTTTCATCTGAGATTTGACACTTGGGGTTTTTTTTCATTCCCTTTTCTTTACTCCTGCTATTTTTTCTCTCCAGTGATCTTAAGTGAAGATCCTCTTCTGGCTGGTAGACAAACTTGGTTGGTCTGATCTAATTCATTTAAATATGTGCTTTACTGCTTTCCAATGACATGTAAAACTAAAGAGCAACATAACCGACGTAAATGTCAGACTACGTACGGTTTAATTTGAGATGCACATCTTCTATCATATTGAGATTCTAGCGCAGTTCTCACCTCCACACACACACACACACACACACACACACATATATGAGGAGGGTTCAAATGCACCATAATTTGTGTGCTTCAATATACTCCACATTTTTATCTCTATTTTCAAAGTCCGAACAGTCGATCCGAACCGTTCAACTTGATCTTCATAATTAATAAAATATGTTTGGAGACCAAATTTTATATTTTTATATTTTGTTACTATTTTTCTAGATAGGTACAAAATCACTTTATCGGATGGTCTAGAATCGCCTTAAAAAAGTGATTTTGTACCTATCTAAAAAAATAGTAAAAAAATTCTAAAAAATATAAAATTTGGTACCCAAGCATATTTTTTATGAAGATCATGTTGAGCGGTTCAGATCGATTGTTCGGACTTTGAAAATGGAGATAAATGATGTGGAGCATATTGGAGCACAAAATAATAGTGCATTTGAACCATCTCTCTCTCTCTCTCTCTCTCTCTCTCTATATATATATATATATATATATATATATATAGAGTATGGCTAATTTGCTGCTGGCAGCATTTCGGCCAAGTGCTGCCAGCAGCAAATCTGCCATACTGATGTTCAAACAACCAATCCGAATCGTTCAACATGTTCTAAATATTGAAATGTGCTTGGAGACCAAATTTTACATTTTTTGGAATTTTTTTACTATTTATTAAGCCACTTTGAAAATTCCAGATCCGGGTGAACTGTAAAAACAGTATGGACCATATGATCTGGAATTTTCAAAGTGGCTTAATAAATAGTAAAAAAATTCCAAAAAATATAAAATTTGGTCTCCAAGCACATTTCAATATTTACAACATGTTGAACGATTCGGATCGGTTGTTTGAACATCAGAATGGCAGATTTGCTGCTGGCAGCACTTGGCCGAAATGCTGCCAGCAGCAAATTAGCCATACTATATATATATATATATATATATAGGAAATTGCTAATATGCTACGCATAGCATAGAGGGCCTCCGTGCTACGGCTCAATATTTGAGTTTTCAAAATCCTAATGGTCGATCCGAACCGTTCAACATGATCTCCATATGAATATGTACTTGCAAACCAAATTTTACATTTTTTAGAATTTTTTTACTATTTTTTTAGATAGGTAGAAAATCACTTGATCTGAAAATTCTGTACCATTGAGATCAAATGTTTTTCTACCTATCTAAAAAAATAGTAAACAAAATTCTAAAAAATGTAAAATTTGGTTTGCATGTACATTCATATGGATATCATGTTGAACGGTTCGGATCAACCGTTAGAATTTTGAAAACTCAAATATTGAGCCGTAGCACGGAGGCCCTCTATGCTACGCGTAGCACCGTAGCCAACTCATATATATATATATATATATATATATATATATATATGTGTATATGTATATGTATCTGTATATGTATATGTATATGTATATGTGTGTGTGTACATATATATGTATATATATAGAAAGTGGCTAATATCAAAACGTTTGCACCAAGTCTCTCGTGCAACCAAGTTGTTTCTGGATTTTCAAAGTCCAAACGGTCGATCCGAGCTGTTAGATGTGATCTCTATATTAAAATCTGCTTGGAGACCAAATTTTATATTTTTTGGAATTTTTTTACTATTTATTAAGCCACATTGAAAATTACTGATCACATGGTCTAGAAATTAGTTGCACTGTTTTTACTGTTCATCGGATTAGCAATTTTCAAAGTGGCTTAATATATAAATAGTTAAAAAATTCCAAAAAATGTAAAATTTGGTCTCCAAGCAGATTTTAATATAGATTGAACATCTAACAGTTCGGATCGACCGTTTGGACTTTGAAAACCCGAAAACAACTTGGTTGCACGAGAGGCTTGGTGCAAACGTTTTGATATTAGCCACTCTCTATATATATGTGTATATATATATATATATAGAGTATGGCTAATTTGCTGCTGGCAGCATTTCGGCCAAGTGCTGCCAGCAGCAAATATGCCATTCTGATGTTCAAACAACCGATCCGAACCGTTCAACATGTTCTAAATATTGAAATGTGCTTGGAGACCAAATTTTACATTTTTTGGAATTTTTTTACTAATTATTAAGCCACTTTGAAAATTTCAGATCATATGGTCCAGACTGTTTTTACTGTTCACCCAGATCTGGAATTTTCAAAGTGGCTTAATAAATAGTAAAAAAATTCCAAAAAATGTAAAATTGGTCTCCAAGCACATTTCAATATTTAGAACATGTTGAACGGTTCGGATCGGTTGTTTGAACATCAGAATGGCAGATTTGCTGCTGGCAGCACTTGGCCGAAATGCTGCCAGCAGCAAATTAGCCATACTCTATATATATATATATATATATATATATATATATAACACATACTTTAGTTTGGTTCTTCTGATCTAAATGCATGAAAAATATGCTTTTCAATTGCCACACAAAATTGCACACGTAATTCGTGTTAAATATTCAGAATATGATGCAGTTCACACCAGAATGATTTATTCTATACAATTATATTCTTATGCTTGTCATTAATTATGTTCCATTTAAAATCCCCAAAATTCCCAACTACTTAATTATGCCCGTTTAGACAGCAAGAAATGCAGCCCCAACCCCCACCACCACCAGACAATAAGTATCCTGTCCAATATTTTTTTGAGAAACAACAAGGGTCATGTCCTCATTTAAATTAACCATAATCGGTCACAGAGTTGCTAGGAATCCTCTCTAATATTGTAAAAAAATTCTCTTCACTTTACTGATTGAAATTAACTCCCAGCCGGTTTGAAATTCGGGCTAACACAGGAACAGTATTATTGAGCTTTGAGATTCGTGCCAAGTTAAAATGAACGGTCCATATCCAGTAATTAATTGTAAAAGATTCCAAACACGTGTGAGGAATATTTGACCGTACTAATTGTCCTACAGAGAACAATGAGTAACATAATTTGCAAAGCTAAAAGCGAGAAGCACGTGAGATATTATTTTGTATGTCAATCACAGTATATGTGAGAATTACGTACATGCACCAATTTCTATATGTTGTACTACAGAGCAAACTTCCTATAGGAGCTAGCGTCAGTTTATTTATATATATATATATATAACCGGTCCTATATTACACACTCTTATTAGGGTTATTGGACTCAATTTATTACCTGATCCATCCTATACCAAAGTATAAGCTTCTGTAATCGATCTTCAACTATCCTTCTATACACTAAACCTTTCATTTCCAAAAGTACCCCTATAGAACAACCAAAATTACAAAACCAAAATGACAGTACTACAAAGCTCCTTATTAACTATGCATATATATATATATACCCCAACCCACCAATGTACTTACAAAACCTATATTAATCTCTCAATATTATATATTAAGAGGCGCTCATGCAACGAAGTTCCTCATCAAATGGGCAGCAAACGACTTCGTACTTTGCAAATTTATGTCGTACGCATTAGACTGGTGTGGTGCAACTGGTGCAGAATTATTGCCTAGACCACAGTATTCATTTGCCTCGGTGCCTATTTCAAGCCTGATGCTGTCATTTGAGAGAAAAGACGATTGAGCCCCTGACATGGGCATTGCCTCGCAATGTGGGAGTCCAAGCGTCAGCGACACGCCATTTGCACCATACCTTGGGGCAAACTGGTCAGAATTGAACCTACCCATCGGGTCTGCCATAGTGTATCCTGTCGATCCAAACCCGACCTGCGCTCCTTCTTCCATGAATTTCATCAGGAGCTCCCGATTGTTCACCTCTTCATGCCGAGTTTCCATTCCAATGGAACCTGCAACCATATTATTAGGCCGATATGACTCCTCGTACCTCACCTTTTCAACTTCTGTTGCATTAATTCTTCGTCGGCACTGTAGAAAGAATCTGACTGAGTGAGCATTGGATCTGAGTGGATTTGATCCATCGATTTGGTTTGGGTCAGGCTTGTGTTATGTTGCTCAGATTTAGAACCGATGCTGTTTTGTTGTGCTGCAGAGTTGGAGTTCTGGTCCTTGTCAGTATCGGTTTTGCCTGAGTTCTCACCCGCATTAACGTCTTTCTCTTGATCCTTGGTCTCTTCCAGATACATTTCTTCTACCATGGGCTTCCAAAGCCTCACTCTTGCATTAATGAACCAATTCGATACCTATATTAGAGAAAAAGTTTATGTATCATTTGGCAAGTAAATATGGACAATATATGTTTCAAATTTGGAATTAAGAGATCGTTCAGTTGAATTGGCTTTGTTTAATTACCTGGCTCCTTGTAAGCCCAGTCTGCTTTGCAAGCATGATTTTATCAGAATCTTTTGGGTATCTGCATACAATTAAATTCAATATTTGAATCTATTAGCAATTAGAAAATAGAATGATAATTGTTTCAAATTTTACGTTGGCTTTCCAAATATAATAAAAAATATAATTAATGAGTGAGTATACGGTACTATGCATAGCACGGATTGGTCCATACTACGGATCAATATTTTCGTTTTCAAAATCCTAACGGTCGATCCGAACCGTTTAACATGATTTCCATATGAGAATATACTTGTTGGCTAAATTTTTTATTTTTTAGAATTTTTTTACTATTTTTTAGATAGGTAGAAAATCATTGTTTTTGGATGGTCCAGAATTTTCAGATCAAGTGATTTTCTACCTATCTTAAAATATAATAAAAAAAGTTTGAAAAAAATATAAAATTTAGTCTGCAAGTACATATTCATGTGGAGATCACGTTGAATGGCTCGGATCGACCATTAGAATTTTCAAAATGAAAATATGACTCCGTAGTACGGACTAATCCGTGCTATGCATAGTACCATAGACTCACTCATAATTAATACATATAACAACAAGTGCAATTAACGGTAACTCTGCATAGTGGTGCAATTCACTCCATCGGTTAGGTGTGCTAGCTAAGTCCAGTGTAGTAGGATTGAGAGTTTGAGACTACTAATGAAGAGAAAAAAGATCTGCAATGTTTCCAACATTACTCTCATTCTTCATTATATAAAAGAAACAGTATTGAATGATAAAATTAGAAATGTATCGGACGGCCATAGTAGCTTCCTGCTTTTGCCTGATATTAGCAAAATACATGGCGAAAGTGAGAACCAGCAGACGAGATGTGTAAGAAATTAAAGAGTACTTTCTTTTGCAGAAGCAGTAGTGCCCATACCACCACTTGCTTATTATTTAGGTGCACCAAAAAAAGAACAGTAAAAACAGCAAAATCTTACGGGTGAAGGAAGTGTTCGAAAAGCCAGGCGCGAAGGATGGAGACAGACCGCTCGGGAAGTCCCCTCTGGGGACGCCAAGCATTGTGTTGGATCATCCCGAGCTGCTGAAGCGCGCGCTGCTGTCGGAGCTGATGGTCGATGAATCTGAGACGTGAACCCACTGTCTTTGTATCCTCCTCACCGAGGCTCATGCTTGTTGATCGGATCTGACCTGTGATGGCATCACGCAGGCACCGGAATTGCTTTGAGATTGTTTGAAGGGCCAGAGATGTGTATGTTCGGGCCGAACCTGGCCCCGCCACGGTTTCAAAGGATGAGACCACGGCTTGCATCTGGTGGTGGTACTGACGGTATCGCTGCTCAACCTATAAAGACACAAGTGATTATATATATGAGTTATTCTGTTCTATCCATAAGATGAATACAAATGTTGTTTTAATAAACTATATAGCTGTATTTATGACGTCAGATCATGAGTGCTTTTGCCATGTGTAACAAATACAGAGAGAAGTATGGGCTGTGAATGATTAGGGTTGTCAATGAATCGGATTCATTAAAAGGAAAAACGAAGGGACAAAACAGAAAGAAAGAAAGTGTGCATATATGAATATGGAACTTGTTTAAATAAATTAATTGGTGCAAAGATTCAATATTTATAAAAAAATTACAAATATTATGTTGATCTTTTGGGATTTATTTCATTTTCCTGAAAAATGATAATGTATTGATTGTCTTGCCAATTGAATTTTCGTTGTATATATGCTTGCGCTGTCGTTGTTGTCTTTTGTCATGACTTGAAAGACAATATACACCACAGCTCATTTTTCTTGGTAAGGCACACTTTTCTCTATCAAAGGGATGTTGGCACTTAGATCTTGCTTTAAGCACCTTTCTCATGAGAGAATATTCAGTGATACACGTTGGTATTTTTTTTAAGAAAACTTACAGGCTCTTAACATCTGCATGACAACCAAAACGATGAACCCTTACTCATGTCAATTGAGAAAACTGAAAAAATGTCCCCTCTAACAAAAAGGGATTTCTTTTAGAAAAGTCATCCGGTATGAGAAAAGAAAACATCCTATTTTAGATGCAATAAATAATGCTCGTCCTGGAGTAGAGCCAAAATCATATCATATCATATCATATCAATCAAAGAAAGTACTTCGTTAGAAAGGACATGCATTATTTGATCGATTACCTAACTAATCAATGAATTAGTTAATTAATAATTGATTACCTCATCAAGCATATTAGCAAGTTTTGCCTTCTTCATTTGCAACTCTTGTCTCTCGGCCGTTGTGAGCTCAATCGCCGCCGCCTTCTTCTCTTCTTCCCGACCACCGGCTGTCTCCTCCTCTTCCTTATTTTCCTTTTTGCCCCCTCCTTTACCGATATTACAACTAACCCCCTTGCCCAAGTCATTCTTCCCTCCTTTCCCCACATTCACCACCTCATCTAATAGTTCTTGAGCCACTTTCAAGTACTTGGATCCGACCAAGAACCCGTGCATGCCACCTGATGAAGAGGATGCGGTCCCGAGCTGAGTTGGAGCGATGACTGATGCAGGGACTGACAACTCACGTGAGGATAGAGTAAGTGACAGACCTCCCTGCTGAGCTGGAGTTTGTGCCTGCTGTTGTTGGGCCCACATGTTGTACTGTATCTGTGCCTGAGTATGTTGTGATGGCGATCGGGAAGTCTCTTGTTGGGACGGGGGCTGGAGAGGGATGCCGACAATGTGCTGATTGCCAGCTGGTTGCTGGTTTGACACGTGGCTCAAAGCTATTGGGTTGAGGGAGTTCATAGAGTTTAGAAGAACCATGTTGGTGGGGCCAGCTGCTGAGCTAGTTGGGTCGGCGAACCCCACGTAGCCTGGGTTCATCAGGTAGAGGGTCTGTAAACCATCGGCTGCTTGGATGTCTGTGCCGCCACCAGTGAAGTAAGCGGCCATGATTGATAATTCTAAATAGAATTTTTCGATGACTTAGCTTCAAAATTCCCCTATAATTCAAAGAAAAAAAACATGTAACTCATAAAGTAATAGCACAGAGAATGAAACGAATTAGTACATATATTAGAAACAATAAAAAAACTAAGGTACTACTTCAATTTACTTTTTTCGAACTAAAACAAATTACTAAACAAAACTAAGAATCAAGAACACTTAGCATAGGCTATGTTATAGACAGAAAAGATAGGGTTAAAAAAACTAAGGAAGAATTCGTAAATTAGTTAAATCTCATGAAAACCATATAAGAGAGCTAGATGTTGTAGCTAGAATTCGGATCTGCCAATGATCAATGAAAATTTCCATGACCAACAAACCCTAAAATTCTAGAGAGAGAAGGACAGTAGTACGAGCAGGATGGAGATGTAGAGAGAGAAACGAAGGTTGAAAAGAGAAAGGTAGCCATCTTCATCAAGTGATTTAACTAAGTATATTTATATACTACAAATCATTGGCAATACCTGAGCGGATTCAAACCATGAGCACGTGGGTTGGTTTGATTTAAGAATGCTTAGGCCTCTCTCTCTCTCTCTCTTTCTCTCTCACCGAGCAAGGGGTGAGAGGAACTTAGTTATACTTCTTCGTAATAAAAAAAGGAGGAAAAAGGAAAGGAAGAAAGGGGATGGAAGAAAGCTATCTCTCCCAAGGGCTTCTACTAAAAAAAAGAAAGAAAGCTATCTCTGACTCCTGTCAGGTCTTATTCCTAAATCTCTCTCTCTCTCTCTCTCTCTCTCTCTGCCCAACTGTAAGGGAAAAGAAATAAAGAGACCCAATAAAAGAGAAAAAAAAATTGAAGGGAAATAAAAAAGGAGAGATGTCCACCGTTCACTTCCATTATCCACTCAACCCCACACCTACGCATACATATTATTCAGTGTTCCTCTCCATTTTTTTCTTTTATTTCCTAATTATTAATTAGTTACTTACTGGTAAGCACTTAAAGCTGCACTCAGTTTTTAATATTTCATTGTAGTCATGTTAGAATATTTGCGTAAATTAAAGTAAAAAAGGCGGAAGACCTGGTTGTGCAAGTCAATAGGTGTGTTGTTTTTTACAAATTTAACCTGGAAGTAAATTGTTGTTAAATTAAAAGTAACTTTAAAGTAATTTCTGATTTGACACCTCTCTCTTTCTCTCTCTCTCTCATGATTAGTTTGTAGGTACTGACCTTTTATTGAAAGAAAGAAAGGTCCCTCTATACAATAGTATTGTTGTTAGTGATAATTTGTAGGTGAAGAATAGATCAATGGAAGGAGAAAGAGATCGTATTGTAGTGTCAAATAGATAGAGAGAGGTGTGGGCCGTGTGGCTATATACTATTCCTAGGCGAGGATTAGGAAAGAGAGAGATAGACTGTTAAAAAGCTGACACAAGTGTCAGATAAACGAGGTAACGTCTGCGTCCAAATGTTTTTGTTCAGTTCATAAATTACGCCTCCATTTCTTACAATGCTGGAGAGCGAAGCCTACTCCTAAATAAGGATCTAATGCTGACGTCATATATACTATTAGATAATAATTTATGATATTATTAGAATAATTGCACAATTTTCACGTTCAATATAAATATTAATGATAATTAGTCTATTAGAGTTTTTGCCGAAATTTTTATTAATACCCTTAAAATAAAATAGCAAATATGCCCCCAGACTGAAATTTTTCTAAAAACACCCTGACAACCCCATGATTGGGCGGTCTACTCCTTGTACCAAATCGCTCCATAGTCGGATTATCTGTGGTAGCATATTCTTCAACCTCGTTGGGTGAAAACCCTAAACGAGATAAACGTCTCCTCAAGCGGGTTTCACCCGTTCAAAAATTGTTAGCGAGGGATATGTGAGCATTGTGTGCGGTTTCACTTACTACTTTTGAAGTTCGATTTTGGGTGCCATGGTAAGATCTAGGGTTTCATCATACCATGATGGTTTAAATAATTTATATTAATTCTAAATAATTTCTAACAATTTCTAATCAATTTGGACATTTTCTAAAAAATTCTAACAATTTAAATTAATTTATAACAATTTTTAAACAATTTTAGACTACAAAAATAGATACAAAAAAATTGAGGACTTATATGCAAAAGGGGAGAATATGTTGGCGAAAGAGAGAAAGAAAGGAGAGAGAGAGAGAGAGTGAAAACTTGAAATGAATGGGGGTGAAAAACGGGAGGGGTACCCTCTAATATATAAGCAATAGCAGACTGTCCAATCATGGAGCGGTTTGGTACAGAAGACCGCCCCATGATGGAGCTGTCAGGGTGTTTTTAAAAAAAAATCAGTCTGGGGCAGATTTACTATTTTTTTTGGGTATTAATAAAAATTTCGGGAGTTTTTGTACCCGCGAGGAGACTAAATTGATTTTTAATTTTATGATTGTTTGTATAATTATGTAAAACATTTGGTAAGATTATTATTATTATTTTTTTTTTGCAGGTTAATCCCGTAGGCATTTGGTAAGATTATGACAGATGCAAAAAAAATATTATATTTTGCAAGATTAAATTATGTCTTTTGAAACTTCTAACAAAATATATATTGTTGATATGATATCAATTAGAATTGATAATTTTCACAGACTTGCTATGATTGAGTTCATGTACTCAAAATTAGTCTGGTAATTTAACTTGCCAACAGTTGGCAGCATAATATAATTAATATCTGGATTATACCATCAAGCGTAATGGTTTTATGCTTTGCGTATATCTATTTATTGATGTCGACAGAACAAGATGCGCAATTGGTGAATGGAATGGAGAAGATGAGATTCCTGCATTAAAACATGTGTACGCGGCAGGGAAAGAATGAATTAGAAAGATATGGAAAGAAAAAAATAGAAAGATATACCCAGAGGCCAGAGCTGCTGGCTGCTGCTGCTTTTTCTATTGATGGAACTTGTTTAAATAATTTTCTTTATATCTCTGCACCCAAATAATAAACATATAATTCTTTCTTTGCTTGGTGGCATCCCCTCTTTTTGTCCCCATTGATTTGTTTATTACACTCAAATCCAGTGATCTTTGCTTTATTTTTGTTACAAATCTTGTTAACAGAGCTATTAATTTTTTGGATGATTGGTTGGGTGATAATGACCCAACCAACCACCACATTTAGACATACTTTTAGAGAAAGAGAGAGAGAGAGAGAGAGTGCTTAAAATAAAATAAAATAAAATAAAATGCAGATTCATGATAATTTTCTTAAGTTCAAATGATGATTAGCAACTGATACTCTTATTAAATAAATAAATCTAAATCTCTAAACAAAGAAAGAAAAAAAAATTTCAAGTACCACTTCCTATCTTTTTCTTCTTGGTGAACCCAATACAAACTTCAAATTAATTCTCATCTTCTCCAGAAAAAAAAAAATTATTTCTAATTTTTAAAAAAAATATATGTTACCCAAATAAAAATGCATATCCATAGTCCAGACTTGAAAATAATCATGCAGATATATGAAACTTGTAAGAAGTTTAAAAAAAATATAAAATTTAGTTTCCAAATATATTTGTATATGATATGATGATCATATTCAACTATTCAGATCATGCAACTGTTTGGACTTTGAAAATAAATATAGGTCAATACGTCTGTAATATGCATATTACCAATATTAATTATTGTCTCACTCTTATTGGAAAATCGAATCTTAATTTGTTTTTCAGTTATAACCAATTTATAAATAGAGTCCAGTATAGCAATAACTCCGCTTATATATAGCATGGCTTTTATCTCCGTCATAATATAAAGTAATTTAACATGACATGAACTCAAGTCTGTGACATGCCACAAAAAAATAATTAATATAAGGAATTATGACTTCTCTCTAGGAGGAAAATTGTATACGAAAATAGGCTCCTGTAATAGTCAAATTTGAGAATTGAGACATTCAAGTACTTCAGCATGCAGTAGCAACTCCTTGAATCATATTTCTGGCTGTGATAAGTATAGGGTTTTATTAGATTCCTTTTTATATTTAAAAAAGAGTTTGTATTTGCGTATATTATTATTTATGACGAAATTTAGCAAAATCATGCATGTTGTATGACTAAAGATTGTATTTCATTAAGCTGTAACAGTTACTCTGTTGTTATAGGCTTATAGCGAGACGGCCAGTTCACAATTTGTTGGATTGATTAATTCTTTTTGTGAGTGATTTTGTAGTTGATGAACCATTATAGTATGCAAGTAGTAGATCTTGTACAGTATACGCATAGTATACCCAAATTATTTTGTAGGATTTAATATAATATTCTAACTTATTAATTTGACGTGTAATTTGTTATGCCTACACCATGTCTCGGACCTTAGCTATTTTATAAGGTGGTTATCACGGATAAAAATTGTTGGTTCAAAACTTAGTAAAAAAATCATAATTTAATAAAAAAAATATTATCATAATAATAATTATTATTATAGATGATTTTTTAAATGATCTATTATTTTTTTAACCTAGTAAAATGAACAAGTCCCTACTAACTTATTCATTTTTTGGAACTAGTATAATACATAATTCTCTAATGATCTATCCATTCTTCTGACCTAATAAAATGCACAATTTTCTAATTAAATGGTACTTCTCTTTATCATAATTAGACACCACATCAATGTAATTAATCTAATATATATATATATATAGAGAGAGACAGAGAGAGAGAGGGAAAGAGAGAAAGAGAGAGAGAGAGAGGCTAAGGTCAAAGTGGTTGACCAAGGCCTTGGTGCTACCAATTAGTTTTTGCAATTTTAAAGTTCAAATAGTCTATTCAAACCGTTAGATGTTCAATCTATATTAAAATTTGCTTGGAAACCAAATTCTACATTTTTTGGAATTTTTTTACTATTTTTTAAGCCACTTTGAAAATGACAGATCCGGGTGAACAGTAAAAACAGTGCAACCAAATTCTGAACCATGTGATCAGCAATTTTCAAAGTGGCTTAAAAAATAGTAAAAAAATTCCAAAAAATGTAAAATATGGTCTCCAAGCAGATTTTAATATAGAGATCACATCTAAAGGTTTAGATTGATCGTTTGGACTTTGAAAATCCAAAAACGACTTAGTAGCACCAAAGGCCTTGGTCATACCACTTTGATCTTAGCCACTCTCTCTCTCTCTCTCTCTCTCTCTCTATATATATATATATATATATATATATATATATTTAAGCCATTAAAAAAATAGGGAAAAACTAACAATTTTCATGAAAACATGATGCATTTTTCTCCTATTATATCTACACAAACAAAATAAATTATTTTATATTATTATTTGTTGGATATATATTTAAAGAGTCATCCTTCAGCTTTCTCTTATGACATTACCCTTAAGAGAAGCGCGGTCCATTGATAGCTTGGGGTGATTTTGTAGGCCTCAAAGTTGAGGAAAATATACTTTAGACATATATAGTTCCCTTATTCGGATAATCATATTTTAATTCTACTATATAATAACTATTAAATTTACAAATATTTTCATTCTACAATTTTTTAAATATTTTATAGTATTTATGGAGTCATGCTATATATAAACATTTTCTTTATCGGCATTTGTTACGATTCTTTTTTTTATTGTAAGTTGATTCTTATAAATCTCAATTAATCATATATAATCGGTCTTCTAAACTCATGGTCTAACAAAAAGGAGATAGGAGTAGGTCCGATGGGCATCGGACCTACTTTTAAGTTCAATTAGCTCTAACACCGTTCGATTAGCATCAAGATCTGCTTGCACGGAAATTGATAAGACACACAGATTTTGATGTAGAGCACACAAATCTTGATGCAAATCGGATGGTCACCACACTCATCGAACCAAAGTAGGTCCGATGGGCATCGGACCTACTCTGAATTCAACAAAAAGACTAAGCTGCATGTGTATGGACTCACTACTACAAAAAACACATTCACAATCGCAACTTTACTATCGGGTGTCCTTCAGCACAGATGGTGCATGTAACCAAGAGCAGTGCTGTAATTAATTCGAACTTTTTACCATCGGGTGGCTTTGAACCAACCGATGGCGTTGATGACCCCTCATTTGCCATTCGTTTTTTATATCCAACCGTTGGTTTTGAGTGTCTCTGCGATATCGGGTGGGTTATTATACCGATAATGTAGATGTGGTGATCTTTACCATCCGTGATGTAGATGAGCCGTCAGTATTAGTCTGATCAATACCAACTTTAGTCTTTTTTTGAATTGTTCTAAAGGGATTATGTCGGAGTAAGACCTTAATGGAGTAGGAGAGGCGGAAGAAAATGAGGGCTCTAGAGTTTTGGAATCACTTTTCCAATCGCTTATATATTTTAGTATTAGAGCGTTATATATGTTGTAGACCTTTTTTAATGTGTAGGATTTAATAGATAATATTTAATTTAATGATGAACTGAATTAAATAATTATCAAATAATTAAGACAATTAGGAGTTTTTTAAGCTGATATATAGGTTTGGTCCCCCAAGAATACAAGATGTCGTAAATTCATTGTTGTTAATGCCATTAGATAATTGTGCGAGAGACTGAAAAAAAACTAAACTAAATAAATGAGACTCTTTAGACCTTGCTATCTGAAAAAATCAAATCGGTCAATCACTTAAGGGAGACGTTGGTGACGGCAATAGTTTTTGTCGGCTCCAGACAGTAACATCTCACACGTTAGAGCGTATCTAGATGGCCCCAGAGAATCCTAAGATAAAGTTTTCTTTTTCTTCCTACTATTAATTTGATAGGCTTGGAATTTAGAGATGGGTATTGGCAGAGGGAATCTTAACCTAGCAGGGGCCCTCTACACTGGAAAGAAGTGGGTAGCATGAGCTTGATGCTCTTATATATGTGATCCATATTCTTTTGAAGATGGCATGGTACAGACGCAATTCCTTGGCGACTATTTTGAAGCTCTGATATTTATTTGCTCTTGAACTTCGACCACATAAATCCTGTTTAAAAATATCTTCTGAGTAATTGAAGAGACTTTTACACGCTGAGGCATTTCATAAACATGTGGACCCCACAATCGTTAAATACTCAAAAATAAATACCAACAGGCAACAGCAAAGATATATATGCGAATATTGGGTGCTAGAACTCGTGGCATCCACATTGAAACTATTAAACGGGGAAATCCTAATTCTCTAAATTTGATAAATATCATTAATCAATATTGAATTATTTGATATATTATTCAAGAGAAGGTTTTAAATATCTCATGTCTTTCATAGTTCGTGGTGTCTCATATATATCTTCTATTTTTAATTTCAAAATCTAAACAGTCGATCTGAAGCGACCATCATGATTTTCAATTTAAAATGTGTTTGGAAATCAAATTTTATATTTTTCAAAATTACTTTACTATTTATTAAACAAGTATAAAATTTTTTTTTTTTTATGGTACAGAAAGTTCCGATAAAGCCCTTGAATATGACCCTCCAATTCCCTTTTTTGTCTTGCCATCTCTTATTAATTATGTCCCCCTATTGCATCCGGAGTACGGAGGCAGAGGTTTAATTAATGGGCTCTGAACTTAAATTATTATCGGATTTAATTTAGATTAAGGAATTTGATAAAAGTTGATTGGTTAATTAAACATTAAGTTAAATCAGAACAATCTATCAACTACGTCTAGCACAGTTGATATACTGGTATTTTCGTAAAGAGAAGCCGGTTTCATATTTAACTCTTGCTGAAATATATAAGAAAACATAAATAAGATCTCTGTGCATTTAGTTTGCACGGATCTTAAAGCGAATCGTATGGTTCAGATGTTTTAGTTCAAAAGATTTTTTTGAGTTAACGCAGAGGATACGAATTCAACAAATGATGCTTTATTATTGTTTGCGTATCAGTTTTTTTTTTTTTTGTTTAAGATGTCTGAGAGACCAATTAAAAAAAATGAAAAAAAAGAGGTATGTTTGAGCAACAATTAAATGGTGTTCAGACATTGTAGTCGTATTTTTTTCCATTTTTTGTTTTATTAAGATGCATGTGTTATAGAGAATAGTTAGAACAAGGGACTATTTGAAATAACAATGTGCATTCAAATAATATTTTTGCTATTCAGAATAACTAGACAACTGTTATTTTCTATTCCTTGTAAATATTAAAATAACTACTATTCGAAAGTGTGAAGAGAGAAAAAAAAATATTTTCTTTTTGAATTTTTACTAACATAGTTCCGAAATGACAAAGTTGACATACTTATGTTATTTTTACATCGTGATAATTCGTTTGAGACCCCACTTTTCTATCTTTCCTTTTAATTAGCATCTTAACACTATTTTTGCTCGGTTACACCTATTCACTATTCCAAACGTATAATATAAACAATATTTTTACTAATCCGAATAACACTATTTTTCCACTAATATAGAAGTCACTATTTTTTCTCTCTTCTTATCTACTAATCCTAAATTTCACTATTCTAGCCATTCTAGCTCACATCGAAACATATCTAAAGAGAGAACAAACCCTTTAATTAATCATGTCAACACTTTCTTTTCTTTTCTTTTCTTTTTTTAGATGAAAAGCCCTTGGGCATTATATTACCAACTAATGTTCTTACAGGAGAAAATAAGTGCTACAAATTTGAATTGAAAAGCAATAAGCAAAGAGACAGGAATATAAAATCTACCCTACTTTGAAAAATAAAACAGCTACCTAAACAACATTTGTAAAGAAAAATCTTCCTAATTATCCTACTTGATGGGCCTCTTGCGTACTCTCCTCATATGTCATGAATCCCATGAGAAGAATCTAAGGTCCATCTCTCTGTCAATTCCCAATTCTGTGATTCTGAGTGTGCTTAGTTCTCCCTCTATTTCAATTCCTGTTTGTCATGTGTAGTTTAGGGTTTAGGGTTTAAAAGGAACTAAATGACGATGGTGGTTGCCTGGATTTGAATAGAGTGGAAAATTAATTAAGATTAGAGGGAAAATTTAAACATGTGTTGAACATGAATTAAACATTCGTTGGACATAATGTATAACGATGATAAAATAAAAAAAAATTAGAATATACGTCACGCCCCGACGGTCAGATTGGGCAAAGGACGTGACAGAATGGCCATTGCAATGGTAACACTACTACAAAAAACACATTTACTATTGCCCCTTTACCATGGGTGTCCATCCGCACGGATGGTGTATGTAACCAGTGACAGCGCTGTAATTACTTTGATCTTTTTACTGACTGTTCAGTCTAACCAACTGATGGCGTTGACGCTTGCCCTCCTTTGCCATCGGTTAACTTTTAAGTACAGTTAGTATTGAGTGACTCTTCGACATCGGTTTGGCTCAACGGATGATGGCATTGAGGGGGTGACTTTTACCATATGTTGTGTTACATGATCCGTTGATGTTGAATTAATCAACACTGACTGATATTCTTATTGAACCGATGGTGATATTTTTGAGTGACAACGGTGGTAAATAATTGGAACCTAGGCCATACAGGTATATCAATTTAACCGATAGTGACGTGCTTCGAATGAAAAGAACTCTTTAATTAATATAGTGAGAATTTCGAGTTGAAATCATCTCCCGAACAAGAAATTTATTTATTTATTTATTTTTTGCTTCAAGATCTGTGATAACTTAGTCCCGAACAGTGTATCCGGGAGATAATCTAAAATTTTGCTTCAAGACCTGTGCTAACTTAATCCCGCACAGAGCGAGTGCAAGAAAGCATGTTACAAACAATCCATGCTGATCATTTGCTAATTTCACTGTTTAACGGAACAGAAATCAAAATAATAGAATCCAAGTAACTGCTTTCATTGGCAAAATAATTAAAAGCACGAAAGCAACCTTTTGCAGGTAAACATTGTTTTGTCTTTTAGCTTAGATATTTTGCCCAAATTAATTATGACATTCCATATGAAACAGTATGGACAATGTTCATATTATCATATACCTTTACATGCTGCCGATACTCTGTGTAACTTTTCCTGTGTCCAATTACGTCCGTAATATCAACCATAAATTTGGCGGAAAAGTATCCTCCCAAGTACCGGAAAAGTGTCCTTATAAGTTCCGTGAAAGATACTTCTCACTTTACGGTTTGAGATTAACTCCCACCTGCTTTGAGATTCGTGCTACAGCAAGAGGTTAAAAAGAACGGTCCAGATTTACTAATTCTAAAAGATTCCCTATTACGGTAATTTTGCAGTGTTGATGAAAATTGAGCAGTTACATGGAAATTTTGCAGTGCTTAGCTCTAAGAGGGAGGAAAATAATTACAGGATTTTTTGTTAATTATCTGGTACTTAACAATTGCAATAATTACTTGAAAATATTAATATTTGTTGGGCATTGTTATTTTCCATTTTCCTTTTCTGGAATTGAACTAACTGCCAACGGTTTGTAATTGCAAAAACAGAAAGCTGTTTTGTGTCATGTCATCGCCGTTGTAAGAGAAAAAGACACCTAAATTAAATATTACGGAGATCAATGATTATTTACTTGCGTAATAAAGTCTGACATATATATATATATTTTTTGTAAAACTTTAGAAGCTCAGATAGGAGTGAAAATGGAGCGAATTCGGAGCGGATAATACTAATATCATATTCTTATCCGTTTTTCAATAAGTGGATACCAATACGGATACGGATAGTAAATGGATGTTAAAATTCAAAATCAAATTTGTTTTAAACGATATGGATATGAAACGGATAATTCACGAATACGAATGCAAATACAGATACGGAACGAATAATTATCGGATAATTGAGTCATATAAACTTTATACTAATAAGCAAAATTCAAAAAATATTTTGCTATAAAGAGACAGTTTTTTAATGATGCAATGGAAAATATGCACAATTAAGTAAAGGCAGTTTTGTAAATAAATATCTCAATTAATAATGATTGTAAAAAAAAATCTTCCATTCAGTACTAACTTAGTCTCAATTACTAACTTTTTTAATTGTCCAAACGAGTATTAAATAAACTTTGTCTAGCTTGCATTGCAGTAGTTCATTTTATTTCCTATAATTTTATTTATATATATCTCGGCCATAGGGAATTCAAAACAGCGGAGAGGACTTAATGGGTCACAAACTGTTATGGGCAGATAATGGGTCCGGATATAACCGGATATCTGCTCCGTTTACCTATCAATCAAATTATTCGAATCCGACTCCGGTTCCTTTTCTCCTTCTAGAATAATTATCCCGATTTGGAATTATCTGAATCCGTTTTATTCGAATTCGACGGATTCGGAACGGATAATCCGGATCCGTTTTTAGTTCTAAGTTTAGAGCATCTACATCCCAGCAACTCAAATGAGTTTTAAATAACTGTTAACTGCTTTTTAGAAATTAAATCCTCTAAAGTTTCTAACCTTCATATTCTTAAAATTAATTTTAGAGTTTCTATTAAGCCACATTAGTAACAAATAAAAAAGAAAAAAAATAATTTCAGCCAATCATTTAGTCAGCATGGAGTTTATAAACAGTTTCTTAATAAGAAAATTTAATGAATATTTTATAAATAAGAAACTCTCCCACATATCTGAAACTTGATTAAAAACTGCCACATCAAATTAGAAACTCTATCAGATTAGAAACGCGGATAGTACCAGGGATGTAGATGCTCTTAGCATAAACTGTTATGTCATCGCGGTTAATGATTGTATATATATTAATATTAAACATAAGTAAAGCATCATGTTATTCATGTACCAATTTATGGAAATAAAAGTAAACCTGAAATTATTACCATAATTTAGGAAATTGCACAATTAATATATAAAGAAAAAAAAGGTGGATTGGATTTAAAAATTCAAAGTAGAATGAAAATTGAAGGATATAATTAGAGCAAAATATGATAATAGTCATAATAATTCTAAGAGTTCACCTTTTAAAAAGGCCATTTTACAAGATAAACATTTAGTTGAGACAGGTTTAGAAATGGTTGTTCCACTTTATTCTGGCTTGATATATGGTATGGAGAATGTACTCTACATATCATTTTCCTCCATTTATTCTATACAATAGATAATCCGCATATAAATGTTGCCAAAGTCTTTTTATACATAATCCCTAATATTTCTGTAAATAGACAATTAGTTGGTATATATATATATATATATATATATATATAGCAGAATAGAAACAATTACTAGAACCTTTCATTTTTTTACGCTAAACCCTAATATTTATGATATATATATATAGTATAACTTTGGAGATGTTCTTCTACAGAATCTTTTTATGTTCATTCTTTGTATAAACAAAATAGGGGTTTTCATTATCTCTGAAAATCAAAATTGATTTTTAAAATTAAAAAGTTTCTATGAATGGTTAAACAAAATAGGGTTTTAACTAAAGCTAGTTTAGTTCGGAGAGGATGGTCAGGACATAATACATGTCAATTTTGTAGTGGAGAAGATACTGTACACTATCTATTTGACTGTCATAAAATATAAGATCTATGGTTATATATTGGATGCATATATACCTACCTTTATAAGATAAGCCATTAGTTGAATTAATTAGAGGATCTATATTATGGACCATATGGAATGAAAGGAATGGACTTTGTTTTAAAGATAATGTATCTTGTAAATCCATTACTAGCATTGCAACCAATGTTGTAGCATTAGCATCATAGAGGAGGTTTTGGCAACAAATGGAGCAGATTTAGAGGATGAAGATATGATGGATATATATGTAGTTTGATGATCATGTTTGTAATTTGATGTGTTGAACTATTGTTGCTTTTACTAAGTAGTTGTAATAGACTTAGTTGGTTGATGACTTTAATTAGAGCTTAATTAGTTGGTTGAACTTTTGCACATGTGTAGCTGATTGTAAAACTGTAGGGCTTTGGTACTAGAGTTGGTACCGGGTCCAAAACTCTTTTGATTTCAATAAGAAATCGGTGGGATTACTCACTTTTGTAAAAAAAAATTTGAAACATGGGTGAAATATCATGCTTTGACAAGTAAAGTCGATGTTTTATTCTCCACTAATATTTTGCAATTTCATAGCTCCAACAGTCAATCGGAATCATTCAACTTGATCTTTATATTAATATGTCTTTGGAGACCAAATTTTACAAAATCAAAACTAGAATTTTTGAAGATAATTGTTTATTTATGATCGACAATTTTCTGAAAATAGTAAAAAAGTAAAAAAAAAAAAATCTAAATTTGGGCTCCATACACATTTTAATATGGAAATCTTTTGAATCGATTGTTTGAACTTTAAATAAAAAGATATGACTGAAAAATAAAACTATCTCTTTATTTCTCAAAACACCATAGTCCACCTAAAAAATGTTTTTTCTGAAAATAATTGGACTAATTAATTATCTATTCTGCACAGTTTTATAATAAATTGATAGCAATTTGAAAAGTTGAGACGGTTGGAATAATCTTCTTTTCACTTTCTTCAATTGAGAAGGACCCCCTCTTCTTCTTTTTTTTTTGTTCGCAATTAATTGATATTGCATGATGTGTTTTTCAATTCAAAGAGATTAGTGTTATAATGTTTTTAAGCTTATCAAGTTTTTTTATAAGTGTAACTCTAAAACTTATTAGATTGACTTCAAACGATAAATTCAAATTGTTGAAACTAATCTACTTCAAGAGTGATGTATTCATATATTATTATTTTTAAATTAATTTAGTATAAAGTCAAGCGGTCAAAAAATGATGAAAAATGAATGCATTAAATTAAGTTATAAAAATCAACTTTTTTAACCATTTGACTTTATACTAAATTAATTAAAAAACTAAAAAATATTGACATGTAAATGTATGACTTGTGGAATAGATAGGTTTTAACGGTTTGAATTCGTCGTTTGAAATCAATTCGATAGATTTTGAAATCAAACTCACCAAAGAGCATGGTGAGCTTAAGAATATATATATAATTATTTCTCTGAATTTCATATTAATGTTATTTGACTAAGGATAATTCCTTTGGCAGAGCATAACAAGTGAACGTGACAGATGGAAATTTGTCTGGATTACGGTACACGTATAGTTATAATCGATTGTGCAGCTTAATTAAATGGAAAAAAAAAAAATTCAACTCTTCACTTTGACAATTGATACAAGAGATGTTTGGTCTAGGTTTTACGAACTTAATCAGATATATTAACTGTATTGAATATATAATCACACATTTAGCGTCAAATAATTGTCGCAAGCAGGGACTTAAGTACGTAGTCAACCTTCTACCCGAAGCCGACTACCCCAGACAAGCCCACGTGCATAGCTGAGAGTTACTAAAGCTCACGGCTCTGGCCACAGCAAATCTCATCAGCAATTTTGATTGGAAAGTTTTAATACAAACACAAACATTCAAATGACAATGACTGATTACATACATGCGACTTTTTCTTTAGTGAAAGGTGCTGATATTTTGAGATAAATTATTATTATTGAAAGTTGAGGAAATTTTATCTGTATTTAATTTGCCTTTCAATTTTCTTTCATCGTATATCTTGTGTAATAAATGCACAAAAAAATAAAAAAATATATATATATATTAGTATATTACAGTGAGATAAAAATAATAAAAATAATCACCTTAAAACAAAAACAATTAACCCACCTCAACAAAAGAATTTATTATGAAAAATATTGTACAATGAAAAGTATTTAATAATATGTTATTTTTTGGTCTGTATATTTACATTAAGCTCGTTTAGAAATTTATTGAAATTTTGTACAAAATATGATGACAAACATACTTTGTATATGACCAAAAAAAATGCTAACAAAAAAAATACTCTTGGTCATGAACTATAAAACTCTATATGATGACAAACATACATCTCTAAAATATTCATAAACTTGATTATTAGCAGGAAACACTAATATAGCATGATAAGTTTGTCATGTTGATTAAAGAATATTGTAGTTCTATAAATGTTGATAAATGTTTATTGTTTAATAACATGAATATGTGAAATGTTTCATATATTGAACAAATCTAACAAATGGAAACATTATATGTATTATGTTAGTGTCTTTAATATTTTTCTTGTGTTTCAGAATTCTAAGATATTAAATATATTTTTTTTCACATGAAAAGTATGTAATGTGATTAATATTAAAAGTTACTTATTACCAGATCATATATCTAGTGCTACACATTCAGATCATTAAATTATTAAAAATTAAATTCAAGAATAACCAAATTGTCCATAAGTTTCTTATACGGTTTTTTTCATTCTTCTATAAATCCTTTGACAGGAGCACAAAGCATATAACATTATCAAGTAATCATTATAAAAATGAGTAAATAATGAACTTGTATATACACATTATTAATTAAGGATGAATCGAGAGAAGAAAAAAATGAGATTCAACTTTTGGTCTTTCCTTGTGGGATATATCGGTTATCTGATTGCAATATATTCTCTTGTATCTTTTTATTGTGAAAAAAATAAGAAAGAGAGAGTTTAAGAACAAATTTGGATATAAAGATACTAACATTTTTCTTAGCTCTCAATGATCAAAACCTTGCTCTCAAATTAGCAACATCCTTCGTGAAAATGTCATGTTTCTTATTTTATTTTTTAAAATTAATTTATTATATATTTATTTGTTTATGGTTTCTTGAGATTGAAACGTCTTCATATTTAATAATTTTAAATATAAAATAAAAGGATAAAGAAAAAGTGTTATATAAGCAATATTATTTTCAGAAATTACGATATTTACATTATTTTGATTGACATAATTTTTTTATAAAAATTTTGCTGATATGGACAAACACATGAATATTGTTGTTTTTTCAAGTGCGTATTATATTTTTTTTTAACAAACTGAAAATGTTATAACTTCTTTGTGCTTCTAGATTAAATAATTATTATTTAATTAAAAAAATATAGTTATTATGTACCTATTATTTAAAATGTATATCCACTTCACTCTAAAGTTATGCATTCAAATAGATAAAAATGTTGAAAAAATATTCGAGGTACCGAAACAGCTGAATTTACACAGACATTGTGAATACAAAACCTGTAAACAAGGTGAAAATGGATCGGATACGAAGCGATAAAATCATATTCTATTCATTTTTATTTTTGAATACCAAATACAAATTAAATATTAAACATATACAAATTGGATACTAGACGGCTACGAATACGGATCAGATATTTATGAAAAAATTATAAATATTATAACAAAATATTAAAGTTCATTATATTTATCTAATTATAATGGTGAATAACATAAATTTTTTCATAGTAAATATTAAACTATATAGTATATATATACTATTTAAATATGTATAATTAAAACTTAAAATTATGTCTGGGTACATATCCACACAGATATTCAGATGTAGTATATAATTTTGAAATACGAATCAAAAACGAATACGAACACGTGTCCAAATTGATTGTTAATACATGCATTTCATTTTAAATGCACGAGGTCATTGTCCACATTCAAAAATATTTTAGCCTTTTTCAGTTACCTGAACGAATAATTTCAAAATGATTTGTAAACTATGCATTCTAAAAAAAAGAATTGTATTGTAGAACTTTTTAAAATAAAAATATTATTATCGTACTTTTTAAAAAGCAGACAAAAATTGGATTCCGTAAACATAGTGCTGACAATCTGACATAAATCATTACTCAAATTCGTTCTCGTGGAATATTGCAAATTCATTACATATTATTCTGGTAAAATAAACACTTCATTATTTCTGAACAGATTGCCAATTTGGTAGAGGTTGGTACTTTCGGTGAGATACACTGCACATAAAAACCATTGACAGCCCCACCAGCGACTTTACTAAATTCTTACTTTTTTGGTCCCATTACAACGTGTCGTTCCCACGTCCCTCCTCCTATTTCATCTCGGTGTATCCATTCCTGTAGCTCTCTGTAGTCTTCTGACACGTCTCCAATTTTGCCATAAACCCGGAAGATATAGCACCATTACACAGTATTGTGTTCGATGGAGGATACAGACGATTGAGTGTGGGAAGTGGGTCCCAGAATTGATTCGGTGAGGGGCTGGGGACTGGACCCTATGTCGCTGTCGGTGGGCGGAGTCACTATCAGTGCATGCGGACCCCACTAAACGAGAAAAAGTCAAGAAATCAACCAATGAAAATTGAGACTAGGAGGCCCACCTTTGTCACTGTGTGTCCCGCAACAAGGGGTTGTGGGCACCTCAGCCCATGCGTCTATGGGCCCCAGGGCCCGTTTGAACCTCCAGTTGATTAGTAGACTCTACAATCTACAATTCTACATCCTTCCGGTCCCGTCGGGCGTCCGAGTAGGGGCTAGAGGCAAATTCGTATCCTCTGCGTTAACTCGTGCGTTAATAGATTTGACTGTCCAATTGAGATCCGCACTAATATTAAAGGGGCCCGTGCGTCATAGGCGGACTTAGATTGGCTCCGATCCTTATTAGACGGCTAACATGCATTAAACTCAAAAGATTATCTTTTGAGTTAATGCAGAGGATACGCATTCGGCTAGAAATAGTGTGGACACAATTGTTGCAGTACTTGTTTAGATCCGTATCTCGGGATCCGCTAGCTAATTTCCTGGTATCAGGAAGCATAAAACTGTTTTCTAGTTCAAATTAGGGTGTTCATCGATTCGGTTTGATTAAAATCAAAATAAATAGACAAATTAAAATTTTATTTGGTTTTCAAAAATACAACCGAACTGATCAAAATAAACTTATCAACCGAATTAATTCCGAACCAAACAAATCAAACTAAATTTCATTTTGCTCAGTACTTCGGTTGAACCGAAACAACAAGAATACGTTTAGTGATTTTCACACTTAAAATAATTATTTATTTCAATATACATAATTGAATTACGGTTTAGTGATTTTCACACTCGATCGGTTTGGTCTAACCGGTTATTCTAATTAATATATGAAGGATCTCATGATGCGATTAAGGTGGTAAAAATTTAATTTTTGGACCATTTGACAAGTATCTACGCTACTATATTATGCTGATTCTACTTAAGTAATTCTTAAGTACAAATAAATTATTTACTCATTCATCTATCATAAATTTATCTACTAAAGAATATTTGGATATACCGTCTACCAAATGTCAATATGGTAAGTAAAAAGAAGTCGTATCCTCTCTAAGTCTCTTGAATATATTTGTTTATTGAAAACGACATTCTTGTGTTCAACTTCAACTAAACAAGAATTAAAAAGATCTTGCTAGATATCTCAGTCTAATCTAAACTTAAAATTTAGCTAATAACCCTTCTAGCTCTTCTTTATATTTTAATTAAAGAGATTAATATGAGAAAGGAAGAAAATGGGCAGCGAGAAGGAAAGAAATTTCAGAAAATTACTTAATGAAACTCCTCTATACCTCTACTAATATACAAATTAAGATACTAGAGTTTTTCCTTTGTATAACCTTCCACACATAATGTTCCTTAATAAAAGAGAGCACCATAGACCGCACCTTTCCAGGCGCACAGGGCTCGCTGAATCCTGTATGTTCTGACCCTTTTGTGCTTCTCTAACTCATACTAATTTTGGACTTTAATAAATTTATGTTACAATAATATTCTACATATTATTATATCTATGTGCCACATATATTAGACTATATAATGTGGACTATTTTATATCAAATAATATGCACATTTTTTATAAATTTATCTTCATTCAAAATAGTTATGATATTTTATTTTTAAACATTTAATCACACGTATATTATTTCATATATATGCATCATATAAATAAAATATCATTTCTTGTTTTTTGTATAGTTGGTGTGACCTATATATAGATGATCTACGTTTTGTTGTTAATGACATAAAATATTTTTATTATCACAAACTATAAGCGATATTCTAGATATACATTATAGTTACTCAAATAATATAGATGTAAGATATTATTTTACAATACACGATCCTTTAAAGTAATACTATAAATAACATTACTTGTGTCTATTCCTTGCAACATGATATCATAAATAATATACAAAGTAGAACTATGTCATATTTGTATTATATTTGTTTCTTAGTCTCTTAAGTAAATTATTAATATATAACTGCACTTTAGTTATATTGCATGCATGATAATTACTAGTATAGTGTGTGTGTTGCAACGGAGACATTATAAGAGAAAAAAATCTCATACACCATGACATATTTTTACAAAAATAATTAGACTAAATATTTTACTAGTTAGGAGCAGTTCCAATTTTTGACAATGCAACCTACAATTATGTAGCTTGGAACGGTGATACAACCCCTCTGCGAGGTAAATTGCCATACTTAATAATTTTAATGGCGCATATTCAGTGTTTTTCATGCTTTTTGGTGGGTTCTGCCGTTATGGCATGTAACAGTTTTTTTTTTTTTTTTTTTCCAATTTCAACATTCAAAAAGCATTTGCTCATAATATACTTAACATTTGTAACAACTTCTCATTCTTGTGATATAGTTTTACATACAGAAATCTCATTCAAATACTATTTATTATGAGTAGGGTTAAAATGCATCATTGGTTTTGTGCTCTAATCATGCTCCACGTATTTTTTTCCGTTTTCAAAGTTCGAACAGTCGATCCGAACCGTTCAACATGATTTTCATATTAAAATGTGCTTGGAGACAATTTTATATTTTTTAAAATTCTTTTACTATTTTTTTAGATAGGTACAAAATCACTATTCGGAATGGTTCAGAATCTTTTGAAAAAAGTAATTTTGTACCTATCTATAAAAATAGTAAAACAATTTAAAAAAATATAAAATTCGGTCTCCAAACACATTTTAATACAAAGATCATGGTGAATGGTTTGGATTGACTGTTCGGACTTTGAAAATGAAAATAAAGATGTGGAGCATGATTAGAGCACAAAACCAATGGTGCATTTTAACCCTACTCATTATTACACATGCTACATTACTAAGAAAAACATTCATTTGTTCCTTATACAAAGACCTTTTTGCAAGTAAATTTGTTTAACTATGTGATTTCCATTGAGGAATTAACTTACGGATTTCTTGGGATTATTCCTTCAGAGATGGCTCAAAATCCAAACAGTAGATGTGCGAGATTCTGTCATCGAATTTTGACATCAGTTGTTCAACCTTGAACCATTGTTGATCATTTTTGCAAGTGTTCACACAAATATTGATTATTTTCTCATCATCTTATCTTCTCTATGGACTTGTTGGTTCAAGCCCTTTGATCTAGTGGCAAAAACATATGGTATCTATGTGAGAAGTCATTAGTTCGAAATCCACATAGAAGAAATGTTTTGTTATAATAACAAGAGTATTAAATAATTGAGTGACTCGACTTCCAACTTTACTCAAAAAAAAAAAAAATTCATCTAAGGGCATCCACTGCACAACAAACCAAAAGAATTGTCATTTGTACTTTTAACTAAAACATAAAACTGGTGTAGTTCTTTTTTTGAGAAAAAAATGTGAGTCGAGCTCACATTTGATTTCATTAACAATGAATAAGATACAAGAGTTTTAACAAGAGTTTTGTATAAGAGTAAATTAAATGTAAAGCAAATGAAAAGTAAGTGAGAACGCTCAAACAGCTGAGCATAAAGATAAACCAAAAACCTTGAAAAGAAAAATTAAAAAGTTCAGACAACCGAGCATTAAACAGAAAGTGTAAAATAGAAAACATATGAAAACTTGAGAAATGGATTAGTGTTCCTATGAATTTTAAACTCCTTTGATTGGCTAGCTTCAATCTTTCTTCTTTCTTCTTTGCATCAGTAGACCTTCTCATGTGATATCTCCTTCATCCCTGTACATCACATTCGTACCAGTATCGGTACCGGTACCATTACTGATCATGGTACCAGCTGATGGCTGTGTCAAATGCCCTTCCCTGCCTTCCCTGGATCCATACCGCGAATGTTACTAGTACCGGTACCGGTACCCTTAGCGTGGTTTGCCATGTGAGAACCCGTCAGACCTCTTTGTGGCTGTGCCATACTCTTATAAAGCTTCAGGTGCCAGGTTATTTCCTCCATCAGTTCCTCTAAACTCTTGTTGGCATTTGAAAGAGCGAGCACACCTTTCCTTCCATAAGATAAATTGCATTATCAGTAGCGCCGTTTTCTGAATTTTGCTCAATGTGCCTACTTTGTCCCTGCTGGTTACCTCAATTGTTGGCCTAACTGGCCACCTCTGTGCTGGCACAAAGGAAGTGAGTTACGTGTATAACTGAATCGTGTATGGGCAATCTTCAAACAGATGCTGTGCTATTTCTAAGGCATTGTGGCACCTACTGACCATCGCCCACCCCTTCTTTTGCAAATTATCATGTGTCAGGATTTTGTTCTTGATTGCTAACCATGCAAAGACCTTAACTCTCGGCGGTGCGTGCAACACAAATCCTGTACTTTTAAGATATTTAAATATCTAGCAAAATTGATTGAATAGCTTTTGAGTCTAAATGAAAGTGGCTGAGATTGATTTAAAAAAAAATCAAGGCAATTTACTACATTTTGCTTGGCTTAGGCTTAGTTTTAGGACTTGGTTTCTCATTGCAACTTCAGAAATTATAAGTGTTATTTTAAATTGCAGTATAATACATGACATATATTTGTAGAAATATATTAATTAGTACTAAGAGAGTGCCTGAAACCTGGAGATATTAAAAAAAAGTAGTGAAGGGAAGTTTCAGCAATAAGCCCTCTCCAACTGCCTAGGAATGAGAAGAGACATATATCCAATATTAAATTGATACATGCATAGTTGAAAAAAGAAGAAATTACATGAAATCAACTTGAGAAAACAGTCAGAACTTATGATACTCTCTAATTGACTTCTTCACCATGGCAGCACGATTTTCTAGTATTGTTATCATTCAAAACCAAATCAGATTAAGCATGAAAATACAAGTACTTCTTCACCATTGCAGAAACAGTAAGGTGCAGAATGTGGCAACCCAAACTGAAACCTTGCTGAAGAATCTTGTTGGTGAGAACTTAAAGGTGAAATTTTACTGCAAACTGAAGAACAAATTTTAGCCCTATATACTCCTGATTGATTGGGACTGAGTTGTATGACCTGAACCCGAAAATGGCTGAACAAAATTTGACTAAAACTGAAAATAGCATAAACTCTTTTGGACTTGAAGGTAGTAGATCCAACCTACAGTTTGCCACATTTACAGGAATTCTCGCTCTATACAGCAAAAAAAATACAAAATATTTTGTAGAAATAGAAAGACGTAATAAATTTATTTCCTATCTTCCCAATATTCAGAAAATAACCTAAATGAACATATGTATTACTATTTAATTTTATTATTCTTTTATGTTCCTGATAAAAGGATCAGATATTTCTTCCCTCTAAAAAGAAAAAAAATCAAAGAATTTAACTACTGGTAATATATTGTACCAATATTCCTTCCCCTCATACAAAAAAAAAAAAAATCAAAGGATCTAACTACATATCAGATCGGTGCTGATGCTAAGGGGGGCGCATCTTTGCTGGGATTGGTGCTGATGCTGATGCTGAGGGGCACGGGTCTGAGGCGAGAGAGCGAGAGAGAGATGGCGGAGAGCTTTTAGGGTTGGGAGAGACAGAGAGATGGCTGGGCGCGGGTCTGAGGTGATTAGGGTTCTTTTTTTCTTTGGGAAGAAAGGGATCGGGGAGGGGAACGAACAACAACAAAAAAAAATTGCTGGGGGAGTGGTTGGATGCAAGTGTTCCAGCGAAAAAAATTTGCGCATCTGAGATTTAATCTGTCCGATTTTAGATTCAAATCCGACGGTGCATAACGAATTAAAATACGTGTGGCAGTATGTGTTGCAATACGTGTGGCAGATACAATTTTAACTAAATTTAGACCTCTACACGTAAAAAATATATATTTAATTAAACAAGACAAATTATTTGATTGGAGGATTAATATTAAATCCGAAAATTCATCTTTTAATCGTAGCAGTTGGCGAATAGGATATCCAACGTGCTTTATAATGGAATGGAGATACATTACTAAGGGGCTCATAAAATATTATTGCTCGTTATAAATGAGAGAGCTATTAACATATAACTTTCTCCTTCACAAATTATATACAAATGACTAATATTTTTATCACCACTAGTAATAAGTAGCTTTTAATATTAATTACATTGCATACTTTTCATGTGGAAAAAAAAATATCTAATATCTTAGAATTCTGAAATACAATAAAAATATTAATGACACTAACATAATACATATAATCCATTTGTTAGATCTGTTCAATATTGAAAACCTTTCACATACTCATGTTATTAAACAATAAACTTTTATCAACATTTATAGAATTACAATGTACTTTAATCAACATGACAAACTTATCATGGTACACAAAAAAATTTCAAAGAAACTACATATCTAAAATATTCCCAACGAACGACATATCTAAAATACGATACGACCAAAAATATATCAATTTAAACAACTTTGAAACTAAAATAAATAACATATTTAACAAATTACAGATTTCAATTTTTTTATTTAAAAAATATGGGTCCGCATCGGCATTCTGCGGCCCCGCTGAAATGGTCCACAGAATGCCGGTGCGGCCGTACTGGAAATCGAAATCTCACCAAACGATGGTTATTTGGTTTTTTTTTTTTAAATGTTATAAATAAAAATTTCGGCCTCAAAAACTTCAAAATTACGTATTTCCCCTTCTAAACTTTGAAATTACGTATTTCTCCCTCTAAACTTCAAATACTCACAAATTTACTCATTTTATTGTCTTTTATATTAAAAATCATTCTAAATTTATAAAATACTCATTTTATCCTTTATTAAAAACATATAAAGCCCATTAGACTCAAATTTGAATCTGAACGGTTCATCTACTGTCCGAATTGCTTTTAGATATGTGTGCACAAGATCGGCACAATCTTGATGCAAACACACACGCAAATTGAAGTGACATGCACAGATCTTAATGCGATGCGCGCGATCGAAATTGCCTTAAGATCTATGCATGCTAGATAAGCACGAATATTGAAGCAATGTACACAGATCTTAATGCGATGCGTGCTGATTGACGACAGAGGAACCCTTCAGATTCAAATTTGAGTCTGATGGGCTTTTATATGCTTTTAATAAAGGGTAAAATAGGTATTTTAAAATTTTGGAATGAGTTTTAATATGAAAGACAATAAAATGAATAAATTTGTGAGTTTTTGAAGTTTAGAAAGGGAAATATGTAATTTTAAAGTTTAGAAGGGGAAATACACAATTTTAAAGTTTTTGAGGGGTATACGTGAACCAAAATATTATTTAGTTTTCCTGTATAAACCTAAGTGTTTTAGTATTGTTAAAACATTTGGTGTTAAGGTGGTTGATTTGCTTTTCTCATGGCTCTCAATAGCATTTTCGTTTTGTTGTTATTATCTTGCAAAATTGTAGCCGGACTTATCATACATGTAATTGGCAATTTTATTTTATTGTTAAGGCATATTATTTATGAATTTATTTATTTATCTCCTTGTTTTTATTAATTTGTTATTTTTGGTTTTCAATTTTCTAGCGTGTAGGATATCGAACATACAGTGGAGAATATTATGACGGTCAAGCTAGAATTAGTGCATGGGGTGTCCCTCACATGAATCCCCACTCTAGTTATGAAGTCTCAATAACTCTCTTGAACGTCAATGGTGACCGCATAAGTTTGATAAACGGAGGACTTCATGTATGTAAGATAATTTAGGATTGATATTTTTTTTTATTTGTATTGCATAAAAATAATAGAAATCTCTTCTTTTGTTAGAAAACATTAGATGTGGCTAAGCCGTGCACCTATATAAATTAAAAATTAGCAGTTTGATCATTTATATTTTATAATTTCTATAAATACTTATACCTTTAGATCTTCGTTATAAAATTAAAGAACACTATATTAACTAACTTTTTAGCCCCTCTAATCTTAATTTTCTAATTATGACCCTATCTTTATCCACAACACAACAAGAATAAGTGACTTTTTGTGAGGGTAAAAAGTGACTTTTCGCGACGCAGTACTGTCATAACTGTGCTTTTTCTATTCGCGACGGTACTTTTCGCGACGGAGAACCGTCATAAATGCACTTTTTCCCTCGCGATAAGTGCCTATTTTGTTACAGTGTATGTACTATTTTTTAATTCTTAATCACAATCTTGTATATAAATATTAATTAATGCTTTAATGCGTTCAAGGTCCAAGAGATCCACAACCTTTTCTCTAAGTTGCATATTGATCAGTTCTTCTCGTATTTTGTTGGGTAGGTCCTTCCCGAATTATACAATAACAATGATTTGCGGTTCTTCACAATCTGTACTGTAAGTTAATTTATTATAAGCTCTCTTTTTTAATGGCTTATTATGAATTTTTTTACTTCATACATATACGTAGGAAGAGATTTAAATCAAAATTGTTGTTTTGTTGTTATTTAGGATGATGCTACTAGAAAGGATGCATGCTAGAACACGAATTGCCCGTGTTTTGTTGTTGCTAATTCATCGGTACTTCATCTAGGTCAAGCTGTAGCTTCACTTTCTCAATACTATGGAGATCGCTATGTCACATTTAAGTTTTGATTCTTGAATTTGTTTTCTCAAAACAAATTTAGCTAACATAGCCAACATATATATATAAACATTTAATTAGTCTAAATATTCCGAGTGAATATTTCGTTTAAATATTCCAGCTAAATAATTTTGCGGGGGTGATGGCAGTGTTGCAGTGTGGGTATGATATGTATATTAGTGAAAATGAAGAGCAAACTAAAAACACATTAGCTAAGGTTTTTAGGGAAACTTTAAAATTTTGATTCTTGAATTTTTTTTTTTAAATAAACTAAGTTAACATATATATAAAAATATTTTGCGTGAATATGCCGTCTAAATATTCTATGTGAATATTTTGTTTGAAAAATATTTTTGAAATATTTGACATCATGATGATAGTAACATGTATTTTCTTATATCGAGTTTGGTACTATGTGGACAAAGGCGGACTCAAGTGAAGGAAATAGGGGTCAACTAACTCTCTTTTTTTTTTTTTTAATTTTGTATTTAGGTATAATATTTTGTATGTCTAGAGTAAAATGTTATAGTATTGTAAAATTAACTCCTCATTCTCTATAGGAAAATTTTATATGATTGATCCCCATTGTTCGAAATCTGGCTCCGCCCCTATATGTGGAAGTGGAGGATATGTGATTACGAGTCCTGAATCAAGTCCTGAATCAGTCTGTTCCGCTAAAACAATAACATAATAATACTAATAATGTAATACCGAGAATTCCCAACAAAATCCCAACTGTAATACGAAAATACTGTGACCTACTACCATGACCATCTAATGGATCATAAATATTTGAAAACTTTGATTTTTGATGTAGTGTCCTTAACCGTACGATATACTTCAGTGGACAAGCGTGATCCTAGAAAATTTGAGAAAAAAATAATTAATAAAAGGTATGATTTTATGCACATCAAATTTATATTCTATACACGATATTCAATAAAAAGGAACCTAGATGACCCAAATCCAAATCCAAACTGTAACATAAAAGTTCTAAGGCCCAATTGGGATCTCAGCCCATAATCGAGATTCTCAGTTCAGTTTCTAATTCGGCTCAGCTGAAATTCAAACTTGAAAACATGCGCTTTAATGTGGCTCCAAAGGGGCCTTATCCATTTGAGCCAATGCTTACACCTTGTTTGGATGGAGAGTAGAGGAAGGGAGGGAATGGAAAGAAAAGAAAACTTTCCATCGAATCGTGTTTGGTTGACAAAATTATGTCGGAGGTGAAGGGTACAGGAGGTGAAAGGTTTAACCTTGTATCATTATAATCAATAGAATCGGTTTCCCTCCCGATTTGGGGTGTAACGGATGGAAATAAATTTTGTTGCAAATATTTTTAGAACAAAAAACACAAATGTCCAATCATATATCTTATTTATATAATTCTCATACAATTTTATTGTCACAAACCTACAATAACCACCGAATTTCTCATTAACCTTCTAAATTTTAATCAACCAAACAAGAAATAAGACGGAAAGGAAAGTTAAATTTATTTTCTCTCATTAATCATCCAAACACAAAGAAGTTAAATATGGTAATCTTCCTTTCTATTCCATTCCATTCCCTTTTATTCTTCACCTCCCCTTCCTTCCTCTACTCTCCATCCAAACAAGGTGTTAATGTACTCTCACTAATAGATTAATTTTATGTCATTTGAAAATCAATTGGTCATCAACAGTGTTGATAAAATTAGATCATTAGTTTTCATATTGATAAAGTAGCTAATTAGATTGTCAAGCTATATATCTATGTAATCAATAGCATATGTACGAAATTCATTTTTTTATTTTTTTATTTAATTTAAATTACTTTAAAAAAATTTCATCAATCATTGTTAATAATAATATCATACATTTAATCCGGACGTTACCTAATATATATAAAGCATCTTCAAGGCCTTGACAAATTCAAAATCTTTTTCTCCAGTTATATATGTATACTTAACCAGTTATTCTAACACATATTTTGCTACGGCAATATGTCGTCAGGGCTTAACTAAGATTTGAGTATTCGGGAGAGGGGATAAACATTATTTTTTTATTTTAATAAAAAAATTATATTTTATAATATAACACAATATAATTCATTCTTTTACTATTTGATTTCAGTAGTAGGATAATATGATAGTTAGAAGCATTTACCTGGATATATCTCATATTTAAATGATCTAAATTTTTTTTGTGAAGGTCGCCCTTGATTAATATTCATCACATGTAAAATTAGTTGATAAATCTGATTATTAAATTTCGGGTTTTCCTGTGGGAATAAGAATTTGAGTTGCTTTCTTGCACTTTGAAATAATAGTCTAACGTCTTTCTCTTAAACATAATTTTATCTATGTACAAATTACAAACAAAGAAATAAATCATCTCTTTCATAGTTCCATACACAAATCAAATTTATAATAATTAGTAATTTTATCTTGTTATTTTTTATTATTTTATTGCCTGTAGGAACCGATCACACGTTCAGAGAATTTCCAACAAAATATTCCACCATGCAATTCTTTGATAATTGACTTGTACACCGGGGAAAAATGGAACCCTTATTAATCATTTGATTTTAGTTACCAATTAATGCCCAAATTGCACTGCAAACAGTGGCGTCAATGATACTACTAGTAGTTTGAAGGTCTTGCCATCTCGCATCTGGGGCTCGCATCTGGTGACACTACTGGTTGTGAAATTTCAACAATCTTCAAACTAACGTAACTCAGAGCTTGAGTATCCGATTTAAGCATATGATCACTTTTCAAAAAGCTTGTGAGGAGAATATATTGACTTTGAACTCTTTTTTTTTTTACTTGATACTTTGAACTCTTAGCATTCATCGGAAAAATGGTGTAGTCAAATATCTCGAAAACAAAAGGAAGAGCCTCAACAGCTTCAACAATTAATGTTGCAATTTTGAATCTTACGAACCTGCAAATATGTCAGCTAAAGGAAATTGTTAAATTCAACAATTATATGTTTTTCAAATTAGTCAAATAGAGTATTAGAATATTGCTTACAACTACATTTTATTCTTTATTAAAAAAAATATGTACTATGTTCAAGTAAAATATCAGTATTCTAATTGGTCGGTCTTCAATGACAAATGATTTATTTCTCTACTTCTGACGTTTTCACAAGCGTATACCTAAATGTCATTGTGTATATGTCAGAAATAAAAAAATGAACCGTTTGCCTCCAAAACCAACCAATCTGAACTGAATTTTTCTTAACCAAGCTACTTATTATTTTAATACAGGGTAAAATGAGTTTTAGTATAAAAGGCAATAAAATGAGTAAATTTGTTAGTTTTAAAATTTAGAAAGATAAATACGATATTATGAAATTTAGAGGGAAAAATACATAATTTTGAAGTTTTTTTAGGATCCATAAAATTCTCCCAAAAAAATTTAGTGTAAAAACACAACATGGATATTATGAAATTTAGAGGAAAAAAATACATAATTTTGAATTTTTTTTAGATACATAAATTCTCCCAAAAAAATTAGTGTAAAAACACAGCATGGCATTATAATCTTTATGATTTCGTAGTAGGCAAAAAGATATGACACTATAACTTTTATATCTATATTTTATGATTATTTCAAACTTTTTCCTACTTTTTTAGACTTTTCCCGTTTTTGTGATTTTTTATATTTTCCCACAATCTTATGATCTGGAGTTTTGGACCATGCATGACATTTAAAATAAACGATCCAAATAAAGCACAATTCACTACAAAAACACAGATCCTTAGCTTGGGGTTCCGGATTCCAAATTCTCACACATTAAATATGTCAACTACAACCTAATATAATAAAAACAAAGTTAAGAAAGTATATTTTTGCTGAATATTCTGAGAACCCTTCATATTTCTTACACATCAAATGGACCACAAGTACAGTACAATCGCATATAACATGCTTGTTGGGAATTTATGAAAATGGAAAGCTTGCTGGTGTTTTTGGATTTGTCGGTTTGTGCTCCGGCCAGTACTCATGATAATCGACTGTTCTTCCAACAAATAAGGAAGATTTCATGTATATCTCTCAGATAATCATCAAATCACATATTTTCCCTTCAAATTCATAAATGTCATATTTATTATTGTAAAAATTTGAAACATCATTTTAAATTTATAAAGTAACATTTTGTCTTTTATTAAAAAATAGAAAATATGTAGCATTTAGAATAGTAACTATTTGTCTCACACATAAATAGTAATATTTAGAATATACGTATGTAAGTGTGTTACAAGTAGAAAAATGAATCATTTATCCTCGCATCAGACTAATTAGAAGACCAAACATTTTTTATACATATTACATACCTTTTATTTTTCTAAGAATAATAAAATGAAAACTTCATAAATTCAAAATGAGTTTAAATAGAAAAATACTAAGATGAGTATGTGAGTTTTTTAAATTTAAAAGAGAAAATACGATATTATGAATTTTAGAAAGAAAAATAAATAATTTTGAAAATTTTGAGGGATATAAATGAAATTTCCACAACCAATAATATATTGATAGTCACTTTATATGTACTGTGAAATAGAAAGGCACTAAAAAGACACTAACCCCATATGTGAGCCGCTTCCATGTGCTTGGAGAAGTACTGAAGTGCACCGACACCAGGATCCGTTTCGCATGTGTGAGCCGTGACTTTAAAGTTTAAAGTTTAAACCAAAGACCTGCATGTGGACTGATTATTCTCAATATTTCTATTTATTATCGATTATTTCGGTTTATTACTGTTAATTTTAATTGGCCGTTCATTTTGTTTAGTCGTTTTATTTTTTGGTGATTACAAGACACGTGTGCCTTTTAGTTGATTATTTATTAGATTATGATCCGTTATAATTGGGCCTATTAGTCTGTCAAATCGGCCAATTTGTTCAATTAATTTGTTACATATTTTGTCTTTCTTATATGGACTTATTCTAAATGATAATTTCATGAAACTTAATTGATTAAAACTAAGTTAAAATAAATTTATTTGATAAATTTGATGAGTTAAATTAATCAGTTCTAATAAATTATAAATATATACATAACTTTAATAAAAACATAAAATTATCCGTAAAATTTTAATTAATTAGCTGCATGCTGATTAATTATTTGAAGATATTCTGTCCGTCCGACAATTGCATTCCGCTATTTACAACACTGCTATGCACGCTGAATCAATGATTGTGGGATTATTGATGAGATATCTCTACTAGTGACTTTTTGCCGGGCGAGTGTTTTTTAAATGTGCATAAATTTATTTGTATTTCAAAAATTATACACAATAAATGTATGTATAAACTTTCTATAAAATGAGTTTACAATGTGTTAATATGTGTCAGTTTATTTTTTTTTTATCAATTTATGCTATATTTATTTTTATAAAATCAGCAAAACTAACAAAAGTATTTTATTTTAGATGCACAAAAATCTATAATTGCTAAAGAAAAATATATACAACTAATGTTATTCATAAACTTCTTGTAAAATACATCTGTCATGCGTTTTTGAGTGTTTGTTCATGTTTTTAAGTAAATTTGGTCACATTTATGATCATCAAATCATCAAAACTGACAGATTAGCTCTTATTTTATGTCTATTTCAACATGCATTATAATTTATGTAATAATATTTTTGAATTGCGAGGGGACAGCTGTGGGCGGCTGGAGTTTGGGCTTTGTGAAGAGAGCGGAACAGGAGACTATTCTCCAACAAGAGGCGACCAGTGTCTTTATTGATAAATGATACTACCTTTGAAATATTCCTGTGGTCAAATAGCGTTTAGATCAACTACTTTTGTCATTCAATTTTGTACATTGCTAGCGGTTTTAGACGCTAGGTAGAAATATGTTTTTGCATCTTAAGTACTGAGGGTACTTCCTCAATATGTAAATATCATCTTTTATCAATATATCGTTGGTGGCAATCTTCGCCGCCAACATTACAAAAAAAAAATATATATTTTTGATTAATTTATAATGACACAAACATTAATGCTAGTATCAAATCAGTTGATATGTGATGGAATGAATTTCTACATTATTTATGTTGTATGACGACGGCATTCGTCTTAATTTTCGATGGAAAAAAATGAAGCCATGGTATATTAAAATGTTAATTTTTTTTAATGGAGGTTAAACATATCAGTAATGACTGATATAGTACAAACTAAAAGAATTGTGGACCAAAATATTTTTTTTAAAATTTTAACGATAAAAATAATTAAGCGACTGATTATTTAAATAACAAAAGATTTGTGAGGATTGGTTATGACTTCTGACAACAAAAAATAAAGGTTAATTGTACAAAGCTCACATGCCCGAGGGGTCCAACCACGAGGAACCACGATGTTTGGTAATTGAAAGATTTTATTACACAATATGTTACTATTTAGAAGCTTCATATTCGTTTGCTAGTACTTTTATTAGACGCTGTCAGTCTGAATACAGTCTCTGTGCTCCAAATAATTTTTTTTTTTTTTTTGAAGGACCGGCCCGTAGGCATTAATATTATTGAAAAACAGTAAGAATTACAAATAGGTTCGCTCTTGTGAGTTTGGCCTCCTGATAGGCTTTAAGCAGCAATCTTTTTTAAAAAAAAAAAATTACATCCTCCTACCTAGTCAAAGCAAAGAAAGTTCTATCTATTCCTGCCGGTACCTCCATTTCCAGTACCGCTATGCATAGTACTATAGACTCACTCTTTGAAAATTATTATTTTAAAATATAGTTTTTTTTGCGAAACCAAGTTTAAAATAATAACCTAATATCTTTAACTTAAAACCCAATAATGCATTTATCTGTGTTTATCCTCACATGGTATCAAGTAATAATAGAAGGTTCAAAGAATTCCTGTTTGATACCGGGCTCAACGATTTGGGATTCAAAGGCCGCGCTTTTACATGGACTAACAAACAAAACACCTCCGAGGATAAACACAGATAAATGCCTATCGGGAGGATAAACATTAGGTAAACATGGTAAAGTTTATTAGGTATCAAGTAAACATTAGGTAAAATTTATTATTTTAAATGTTTAGGTAAACATTAGGTAAACATTAAGTAGATCAAGTACATTTTTTTTTTTTTAAATGAGGAAGAACCGAAGAAGCATACAAGCATACGTCCGATCATACTAAACAAAAAAAATATATAATTTTACGGTTAAAAATTTGAATGATGTGATATAGTTAAAAATTTTTAAGGCACTCAATTTCTTACATATTTATAATTTATATAATTTTAAAATTAAAATAAATTTCTTTTTTAATTATTGGTAGAGGCTCATTTATTGTCAATTTCTCTCTCCTAAAAGAGGTGCTCATGCTTCTTTTCCCTGATAAGCCTCAATTATATATACCTTCGGTCGAGGTTTTACCTCCTAAACTGTACCAAAACCCTTGCATTTTAGTCTAGTTTAGTATAGAATGCACCGTAGAACCAAGTTACTGCCTTTCCTTTATCTAATTTGCAGAAATCGAGCAAAAAGGAGCAAAACAGCCTTTTGTGCGGGCCGCACGGATTTGTCCGAGGGTTTTGCGGGTACTCGTGCGGGCCGCAGGAAATTTGTGAAGGCCGCACGACCCCTTTTTCCTTAGCCATTTTTCAGACGAAAACCAACTTTTGTGCGGGCCGCACGAAGGCCGCACAAAATTACAGCTGTCGATATACAGTCCGTATTTTAGCCATATCTTGGTCATACGGACTCCGATTTGGGTGAATCAAAGCTTGACTGAACCAGAACAAAAATATCTACAACTTTCATGAAGGAAACAAATCCAAATTCGGAATGTATAATTTTGTACAGCCGCACCAATGGCCGCCCAACCTAGATTTGGACAGATTTTATTGCCATCTTCGTCCGATTCACTTCCAGATTTTGTTGGATTTCTTCCCAAGGCACGAAAATAGCTATATATGGGTAGGAAGGAAGCAGGAGGAACTATTCTTCATTCTAGGTTTAATTTCCACATCTCTCTACACATTTTCTATATTCTCCTTGTGATCAAAGGCGATTAAGAGCAAGGTTTGAAGGATTCTCGAGCAAGCAAAAGTGAAGATCAAAGGCAGCGAGCGAAGAGATTGGTGTAGTCTATTCTCTTACTTGTTTTACTTTGTTTTCATTATGATTTCTCTTGTAACTTCCTTGGTTGTTAACTCACCCATGAGAGGCTAGATTTCCTCTCTAGGGGCTTAGGCTAAAAACGTGAATTTGTGTTGAATCTATGTTTACTTGGATTAATTTCTTTATGATGATTGTTTGCATGTTTGTTTATTCTTGTTGATTTTACAATTCATGTGCTTGTATGATTTGATTGCTTGTTAATTTCCGCTTGAGTCTAATCAACTTAAGATGCTAGGAGTTATAATTAATGGTACCAAATTGTATACATGAATTACCTTGGGATTAAGATTAGAAATGACCAAATCTATTTCTTAGTCCGGAACCACTTGAACAAAGGTTGAATTGAGGTGAAGGACTTAATCGTGAAGCCTTATATTTGATTGGGACACCTAGAATTGAACCAAATATCGTATGAAGGACTTAACCGTGAAGTATTGGTATTTAGAGATAAACTAGGCTAATCTGTGCTTATGGTCTAGATAGCTAGGGTGAAGGACTTAATCGTGAAGTCCGAATTATCTAGACACGTCATTAATTCACGAAAGTGACCCTTTTTGATATTTACGTTTAGAAACCCCAAAATTACAAACATGAGTTTAGAATATTAAGTAAATGTAGATTTGACCAAATGATTGTATGCCGATAGCCCCTAGACTCTTATCCATTTGAATCACAAACTCCTTTTTATTTGTTTGTTTAAAATTGTCTTGTTTTAGTTTCAACTCTCAATCGGGTATTGAACCCAAAAACCAATTTTACAACAAACCCCCCTTTTTACTTTATTTGCACTATTTTAGAGTTAATTGATTTAGTAAAAAGTATTATCTCCCGTTATCTTTGGATCGATACCCATAATTACTACAAGGATAGATTGTGCGCTTGCAATTCAATCTAACTTTGCGTATTTAGGGTTTTATAAATTTAAAGCAGAAGTGTACGAAATAGACCAATTATTCCTATACCCAAAATACACAACATTCCCGCGCTTGCCCTCAATGGTGAGATCTTCTATGACGCATCGACTCTAGGCTCGTGGTGTTAGCTATGTGGCTAACTCGGCTGTCTTATGAATTTTTTTTTTGAGTAAATGTTAGAAGTTAAATCACCAAACTATTTAATATTCACAAATTATTGTCTCCACCATGAGAGAATTACTCTTGTGAAAATTTTGATATATGGTTTATTGGTTGTGAACTTTTTTAATTATAGTTTTAGTAATATATACTGATTAGCGTAGTTTTTCTTTATTTTTAATTTATCCTATCTACGATCGTTTACGTATCCACATAAAAGTTGTTTATTATATGTAAAATATAATAACAACAATATATTCTGAAAAAAAAATTCAACTTCCTTAAATATTTAATAATGTATTCAGTCTTAAGTACATATACATAAGACAATGAAACGTCAATACGAGAATTAACTTTTGATCTAGTGACAAAGACAATGCTCTCCGTGTGAGAGATCACAGGTTCAAAATTCAAATAGGAGAATCTTTTATAAATATGAATTAACTGAGAGGAGATAGATAATCCTAAAACACATCCTAAAAAAAAGAGAGACATTGTGAAAGAAAAAATATGTATACAAATAATCCGAGCTAGTTTGGAAATAGATAGTGAGAAATGGTCAGATTGAAACAATAAAATCGGACCGAGTAATGAACGTATCAGATTCTGTTTCCTCTCTCTGGAAACTGGAACCCCTCGAGTAACGCATCAAAATTTATTATGCATTAATCTCCTCTTCCTTTGTCTTTCTTCCATTAAAAAAATTATTAGAGAAACCCTCGAGTATCTCACTCTCCCATTCTCTCTTCGTTTTATATTCTTGGATATATCACAAATTAGGGCTTCGCAATTCATCTGTCGGCCGCTAATTTTGAAAAAGAGCAGTAAATTATTGGACTTGGACGCATGCACGGATCCCACGTCTCTGCCACTATCTCTTTTCTTATTAGCTTGTTGCAATCCACATGGTTTTGTTTCTTCGACTTGGCTAATTTTATACTACCTCTACCTCTACCTCTACTTGTACAGTTCTAGTACACTCTTGTTGTTCCTCTGCTGAAGGTTCGTTGGATGGGGTTTTTGGCGAAGAAAGGCGGCATCTTGTCTCCTTCTGATTCTTCAATCAAGGTACTTTGATTTCGAGCTTTGTTATGGTATTGATTTAGCCATTGATTATTCGAAGAAAAGGGTGTTGTTTTGTTGACAAATAGGTAAAACTTAGAGCTATGAATATAAAGATCCTCTTAGTGTATTAATTATTTGTCAATAATTAGGCTAAAACCCTAAATAGTTTGTTAAATACTACTAAAATACAAGTTGGGATTCATTGAAATAGCCAAAACAAATATTGCCTCTAATTAACATGTACAAATTAGGATGTTATTTTTCTAAAATGATACTATTTCTGCATAGTATGTTATTTATAAAATCCAGCTATTAACTTCGGGTGGTGCTATTTTGGAATATTATATCAGTACTTTTTTTTCTTTTTCTTTTCATTTGTTCTCCCTTTTTCTTTTTCCTGTTGCTCTTTGGTATAGCAGATTGCCTGTTTCAAATTAGACAATTGGATTATTCCAAAGGTAGGTTCCTCTTTCTGTAAGGTATTAATATAAAACATGCATCTCCTTTGCCACTTTAACTCCTTTATGTATACTTATTCTAACTAAAATTTTATTGATTAAAACAGAGAGCTTAGTGAACATTCTCCAAGTCTAATGGAAACAACTGTACCAAGGGCAGCAAAGAGCTCTCTCGATGCCATTTTTCGCATATCGGATCTCTGCAAGGTGATCTCAGTTGGGGCCCCACCAGTTTCTTTGAAACCAAAACCCAATAAACCAAAAGATCCGGCTTTCTCTGAAGAAGAAGCTATCCTTTTGAAATTACTTGATTCTATTTCCTCTCTTAAATTAGCCTATGTTCAACTCCAACAAGCACATATCCCATATGACCCAAAAAAGGTAAAAAATTCAGATAAACTCATTACTTCCCAGCTTGAATCTTTGTCTAAATTGGAGAATTTGTACAATGAGAAACTAATCGACAAGCCCAAGAGTCAAACTTCAGTTAGCATGAAAATAAAAGAGCACGAGAAATTATTGGTTGTTCTGCAAAGTATAGTTCATGATAAAGATTCAGAAATCGAAAGGTTGAGATTGGAGATTCACAAATTGGAGAGAGAAAATTCAGAATTAAATGAGAATATCGAAAAGAATCCTTCTTGCGGGAGGAGATTGAATGTAGTCAACAGGGAACTAACACCGAATTTATTTGCGGAGGCCATTTGTTTTGCGTCGAGATCATTGCATGATTTTACAAAGCCATTGATTAGCTTGATGCGGGTTTCGGGTTGGGACCTTGATTCGGCCGTGAGGTGCATGAACACAGAGACTGTATTTCACGAGAGGTCACACAAGAAATTTGTCTTTGACTCATATCTCTCTAGAGTAATGCTGTCAGGTGTTCACGAGAAATTCATTTCAATGGATCATTTCGACTGTGTCATGGGGATTTTAGACCCCTTTGAGGTGCTCATAACCGACCCAAACTCTGATTTCAGCATTTTTTGCCGGGAGAAGTATTTAGATGCAATCCCAAAGGAAATGGAGGATTCCTTTTTCGGTAACTTGGATCACAGGGCCTTTCTAATGAGTGGGGGTCATCCGAGGACCCCGTTTTACGAGGCGTTTGTAAAAATGGCGAAGTGGGTTTGGGCACTGAAGGTGATGTCACTCACTTTCATACCAAAAGCCGAGATTTTTTACGTGAGAGAGATGGATTGGTTCAATAATGATTTTATGGAGAGTGTGGTCGACAAGTTGACGCCGAAGAGAGGTCAAACATCGAAAGTTGGGTTTACTGTCATGCCAGGGTTTAAGATAGGCGAAAATGTCATTAGGTGTAGGGTTTATTTGTCAAAGAGCTAAAAAAAGTTGGGGTTTTACTTAATATTAGGTGTTAGATTTAACTATATTATAGCAGGTTGAACTAACATTATGTATGTACCTCTGTTTTGTTCTTGGATGGATCCAAATGTAGTGTTTAGTGTTTACACATCTATAGAAACTCAACTAGTTGTAAATTTGCAACTCTCTCTATGCCTTTTTATTGAAAGCAGTTCTCAACCAATTGTTAGATTCATTTTTCTATAATTTTGTCATCTGTTTTGAGAGCCCGTATCCTATGAGATAACTGAAGATTTCAGTTTATCATATTTAATTCGGTGTCTATTTGGCATGCACAGAACATAATTGTTATTGCCTTAAGATTCATGCTGAAAGGATTTTAACGGTCCAGGTCAACTCAAAATTTGAGATATCTCAAGGCCCTGTTTTGATCTAAACTAACTCCTCCAAATCAACCAGAAAAAAAAAAGAAAAAACATTTATAGCAACTTCTTTGATCTTTGGATACGAAATGGAAGGAATAACAGATGATTCACTGTGGAGTAGTATCTATCTGGCAAAGAGCTTGGAGAAGAAATTGGTCGATTTGGATTTCTCTACGCATGCCACGTGGACATATCGGCCCAATTTGTCGACTTGACGTGGCTCGTCTCGGGTGTCTTTCTTGCACACCTTGCATGTCTTGTCGACCCAACCTTCCTCTACGTATTCCCCATCCACTGTATATATGGATTGAAATCATAGATTAAGACACTGACTCAAACAAGTTTAACACAAACAAGACAAGGAAAGATGAAGAGATGAGGTGGTGAATATAGTACGTCTTAATGTGAATTTATACAATTTTGATAATTTTTGCAATATTACTGGGGATTTTTTGTAAAAATATTTTCTAGCACTAAACTGGTGCCCGAGTAGTTGGGTCAAAAACTTGTATCTGACAAAGGCATGTTACTATGTTAGCAATTCTTTGGTCTCTGCTGTGTAATCAAGGCACTTGAATTTTATTGTGTTTTACAGATACCATGAAAAAAATTTAAACATTAAAATGAGAAGAAGAAGAAGTTACCATCAACATATGACTTGAAGAAATCCTTGTAAGTGCCACCTATTTTCCTCCGAAGTGCTCCATACTGCAAAACCAATAATAAAAATAAATAAACAAATGAGAATCTGAGCTCCTCTTATTAAAACAAAGTAAAACAAAATGTGCAAATACAAATTCAAGATGTTCATCATGAAAGTAATATTGTGGTCAATAATGCACGGGCAGGGGTAGAACCGGACTTTCAAATTATGGAGGTCAATCATAAACAATTTTTCTACGGAGACTGGATGTCAATTTTATAATATCATAATTTTTTATTCTAAATTATATAGAAAATCATACATATATACAAAAAATTTGACAAAAAAAAGAACTGAGGGTGAATTGACCCCCATTCCTTCTTCTTAGCTCGGTCTATGTACACGGGCCCCTTTAGTTTTCGTGCCAAAACATGTCTGATGATCCAGATATAAACTCAAAATTAGAGTTACTTTGAGTGATATGAATTCATATGAAGATTACCTGATCTTTTGTCATCCTGCCTCCATCTTTTGTACTCTCTCTTGCCTCATATAAAAGCTCAGCATCCTTCTCTGATCTTATCTGAGAGAAATCCAATGCATCTGTTAGAGTTGTGAAGAGTGATTGCTTGGTCTCTCCTTTGGCCGAGTTGTCTTCGCCTTCTTTGCTTGCGTATACTTTAATCGAATTCGGTTTAAAGCATGAACTTGTATTTTTGCTTCCAAAACTTGGGGGAAGGTAATTCTGTGAAGAGGACAATGAAAGAACTCTCATTTCCATTCTTACTGAGAAAATGGTTTTGAAAAAAGGGTTAATTATGCCTCCCCTTATATACCCGTTGTTAAAATTGAAAACAATTTGGAGTTAATAAAATTGTGGAGGCATCAGTCTGTGCCACGTGGTCAAGGACGATTTGTGGTGCTTGGAATGTGACGTGGCTTAAGGGGAGCCGATTGAACCAATAGGAAACGAATGGCAGATGAAATATCTTTTCTGGGTTTTCTCTGGCCCAGAAAATTTTGGGTAATTATTTTAACATAGCAGTTTAGCCCTCATACAGCGCATAGCTTATAGAATCAAAACTGCACTATATATGGTTCGTCCACTGCATGAAGCTAAAATTGCTCCATTAAAATCTTTCCCCGAAGTTTTGGCAGTTCTCATGACAGGATCCAGTTACTGGTATTATGGGCTTTGGGCCCAAAATTATGGCTTATGAAATTAAAAAGTTGGTCGTTCCAGAAAAGAAATATTTATATGGATAGTATTTTTTTCGTTTATTGCTCCTGAGTTTACCACCTAAAAATAAAAAAGAAACAAGCTTAAAATATTTTTTTGAAAGTACAACATCCATGAAATTGCTCCTTGAATGAGTTGTAATTGTATGAATCGTCAATCTGGCAATTTAATTTAGTTCATGGTTCTGAAAATCGGAATCGGAATTAGAATCGGTCACTTGGTTGTGAAATCGGAATCGGAATCGGCTAAATCGGATCGGAAGCTTGCTTTTGCCTGAATCTTAATTTGTATAAAAAATAGGAAAAAAATTGGTAAAAAATTAATTTGTCAAAAAATTATGTTAAAACAAGAGTAATGTAAAAAATAAATTATTTTTATTGATGATGTATTAAAAAAACGAAGTATAGTTCATAAATTAAATCTTAGAATTATTGAAATAGATATAAATGATGATAAGAATAATATAAAATATTTCGGATATACTAAATTATTTTACTTGTATAATCATAAAATCGATTGATATACTAATTAAAAAAATTCGTTTGGAACATGTTAAACAAGTAATATTTTGTGTGGTGTAATATTACATGCAGCACAGGTCACCCTTGTCTACTTGATAACTTGTATGGACATAGTTCACAAAGAATCAAGTTATATTTTCAAAGCAAAACAATAAACCACTTCTACACCATGTCTATTCAAAATTTTATAATGCTTTAAGCTTCTTCTCCTTTCTTTATTTCTGAGTCGCTTGTCGCATCTATTTTTCTGCCCCAAATCCCTTCGATTAACTAAGCAAAATGCAAAGAGTAAAGATGTAGTCCCCCCCCCCCCCACTTCAGTCCCCTAAACGTCCCCCCCATTATAACTAACTTTTCAATCATTGAACCACCTTGAAAAATGTGTAAAACGTGTAAAAGTTGAGTCCAGTTTTTTCTTTAAATACTTATCATAAGTATGAATACTTCATATCTTAGGTATTCATACTTTCCATTTTGTATAAATACTTTCCATATTTGAGTCCAGTTTTTTGGATTTAAATACTTGATATCTTAAGTATGAATACTTGATGAATTATATATAAATATTTGATATGTTAGGTATGAATACTTTCCATTTTGTATAAATACTTTTCATATTTGAATATTTGATACCTTGAAAAACGTGTAAAAGTATGTCATCATGGATCTCATTTGAAAGAGAATAAAAAAATAGAAAACGTTCGTGTTTTTAGATTTGCCAAATTCCTCATAGATCGTCCTAAAAATTGGTTAGAATGAATGGAGAAAAAAAAAACCTACCTTGAAAAACGTGTAAAAGATGAGTAGTATTGTGTCCAGTTTTTAGAGTATGAACTTGATATCTTAGGTATGAATACTTGATGAATTATATATGCATACTTCATATCTTAGGTATTCATACTTTCCATTTTGTATGTGAATTAATTTAATCAATGAATGGGGGACTGGTGGTGTGATCCACGTGACTTTTTGGTTGTGGTCCCCAATACAGTCTGACAGTTACTGTCCCCGAAAAGTAACGGTCCCCAGTCCGTATGTGAATTAATACTTGATATTTTAGGTATGAATACTTGATGAATTATATATGCATATTTCATATCTTAGGTATTCATATTTTTCATTTTGGGACTGAATTAATGTATGTTGAATGGGGGACTGACAGTTGTACTTTGACAGTTAGGGGGACGTTTAGGGGACTGAATGGGGGGACTGTTAGTCGATCCCAAATGCAAAATTGGTTCGATTGAACTACCAAAACGGTGTAATTTTGCTCTAAAAGCAAGATACTAAGTAGAAATTTGGTTGATTATTTCGATTCAGCTTCAACTTTAGCAGTTTTCTGTACAAAATTTGTCCAACTGCGAAAACTTGAGAAAACTCAGCTGACTCGGGTGAAACTCGGCCTGAAAATAGAATAACTCAACCGAGTCAAACACTGTTCAACCGAGTTTTGCTGAAAAACTCGCATGAGAGCAAGACTCAGGTGAAACTCGGATCGGACACGACCGATACCGAGTTGACTCGAAATCGGCTGAGTTTCCAAACCATGATTTAGTTGTCGTTGATCGAGCCGTAATTAAGGAATATGCTTTCCATATGTTTTTGCCGTTGAGATCTTGGTTTTCATCTTGAAGGCAGTATAATTGGATTGATTTACTGTACTGATCATCTTTACGACAGTAAACTCAAAACCAATTTTTTTTATAATAATAAATCTTTAAACTGTAATTATAATCTAGAAAATTAAATTTTAAATATATCTTTCTAGGAAATATGAGATTGCCAGTTCTGTTTTACCTGTAGGTCCGATGTCCACCAAATCTATTTTGGATTAGATGGACTTTGAATCCGATTAATTGGCTTCACGATCCGTACGCTCTGATACGAATATTTAAGCGGACATGCACGGATATTAAAGCAGAACGCATGAATCTTGAAGCACGTCGGATAGGCGCGGAGCCCATCAAACTCCAAGTAAATCTTATGGATGTCGAATCTACTCCGCTCTACTTTTTTTTCCTGACTCCATTTCGAAAAAAAATGAGAAAACGGAGTTGGAACTGGCGAGCCCAAGAAATTCGGATTGTACAAGTTAACTCAAATTGTGAGTTTGGATCGGTCATTCAGTCTGCAAGAATATTATAAAGATTCTTAAATTCTAACCTTTGACAGATTTCTGAATTCTAATCAGACGGTCTGGATCCAAACCCAAAGTTTGAGTTACCTTAAAGGATCCGGACCCGATCCCAAGTTCCTACCAAGACCCGTCAGCACAGACCATGGCGCTCAATATATACTTGTGGATAGGGTGCAAACGGATCGGATATGGATCGGATAGTGGTAAAACCATATCCGTATCCGCTTTTAATTTACGGATACGAATACGGATCAGATATTAGACAGATACGGATCGGATATCGGATATCGGATATCCGTAGATATATACATAAATATTTTCATAATATATAGTATATTGTATGGTATATATCTACTATTTGAATATAGATAATTAAAATTCAAAATCTTATCCGTATATGTATCCACACGGATATTCGAATATTCATAGTTAATTTTCGAATACGGATGCAGATACGGTTGAATAATATCCGACAGTTAGTTTTATGCTTTATTAGTTGATGCCTTATTTGTTGGACATTTTGTTCATGTTTGTTTTATGCTTAATTTTTTAATGACTCGTGTATGCTCAATTTGTGACATCGATTAGTCGTTTTTTTGTCTGCATTTCCTCAACGATTCAAACAAAACTTAATTCAATTGATTATGCAACAACAATGAACGTAACAAATAATCTCAATTGACAATAAAATCAACATAAAAGGAAATTTGAAATCGGACTATTCATTTTCACGCGGAAAATCAACGGTCGATCTGCAGTGAAATCATTCTAAATCTTTTTTAAAATGATCAAGGGAGAACACTAAATGTAACCAACATAAAAGTACAGAAGTTTATGTATTAGCTTCGATCCAACATGAAGTGTTTATGGCCATACGATGCTTTAATTTTCGGTTAACTAGATGGATGGGTAATTAAAAACAAATTTTGATCAAATTTGGATGCAAGACAATAAATGCAGTGCTATTTAATTTAAACGGTTCTGATCAACCCACGGATGACATATTCCAGTGCGTCTTCATTAATTCACGAAACAAGAGTTTATGTTTCATATTCATGCATAGAAGATGTGAGTCATATATGCAACATGCATGTAATGCTATATAATTTAATGTGTCAAAATCATTTAACAATTTATTTTTAAATATACAAGTTACAAAATATCACTTTCCTCTCAAGATTAACATGAAATCTATCTACAATTCAAATTTACAAAATTCTAAGTTTCTAATTAACATATTTTTATTTTTATTTTGTTTAACATAAATTAAATTATCATATTATTTATTTATGTACGTACTTTCTTAACAACTAATTAAAGTTTAAAATATATTATAAATTTGAGAAAACTTAATTGTATTGTAAAATATCCACAAATTACTTAATTAGATTCCCTTCTAAAATTTGTCAACGGACGTAAAATTCCGGTTGAAATCACATTTCAAATAACTTGTGATTTTCTTTCGGTTTCTTCATCTTCTTGCTTTATCTTGTAATTATTAAGTTCGTATTTGTAAAAACTTGAAAGATTTGAAGTTTTAACTTGATTTTATTAAATAAATTAATGTATTACATGTGTTCAATGAAATGTTCAAACCAAAATAATATTTTTTTAATTATTAATAAATTATTTATAAATGCACAAATAAAATTATCTAAAATTTCACAAAGTTATTTCTCTGTCCGCGTGGTTCTCCTCAACATGGTATTTAATTTGTCACATCCTCGCAGGATAGATACGATATACTTTGATTATATTGACAGCACTAAGACAATATTATATAGTGTATAAAATAAATGGAGATTGTACTGCTAATTTTTTGTACACAATATTTTTATTTTTTTATTATGCTTTCACTTTAAAGTTTAATAACAAAATTTTCAAAATTTATATAATAAAACGAAATTGCTAGATGTGTTTTATTTATTTATTTTCAAACACAACGGAGAGCAACACTGACGGTTCAATTGAAAAAACAGTAGGTGTAGACTATACTACCAACATTGACGGTTATATTGAACGAGCCGTCAGTGTAGGGTAAAGCAACACTGACGCTTCCCTTATCAAAACAATCAGTGTTGGTGAACTGCTCAACACTGACTGTTATTTAATTAAAGCGTCAGTGTAGGGTATGAGCAACACTGACGCTTTCCTTAAAAAAACAGTCAATGTTGGTGAACTGCTCAACACTGACTGTTTTTATTTAATAAAAGGATCGGTGTAGGTATGAGCAACACTGACGCTTCCCTTAAAAAACAGTTAGTGTTAGTGAACTGCTCAACACTGACTGTTATTTAATTAAAACAGTCGGTGAAGGGTTTTTTTGTAGTAGTGATATGGTGATTAGACGACCACACCTAATTTTGGAGAAGTGAATTAAAGCATAAATCAGCGCACGAGGCCATGCATAGAAAATAACTTAGTCAAAGGAGTTCATGTGAAGCATCTACAAGGATATAGTGTTGTTGAATATATAATCTGGCTTGTCTGTTTCACATTTTGTCTCTTTTGTCAGAAACAGAGTGCATGCTTCCCTATCTGTCTCTCTTTATCTCTTGGCAACAGTTTTATATGGTGATTAGACGACCACACCTAATTTTGTCAATTTAAGAGGGTTGTTTTCTCAGTTGTAATAGGGTAGGAAAAATAATGTTTTAGTACTTGTATTGTATTTCTTGGTACCTAATCTGTGGTGATTTTTTGAATGTATATATCAAATAATAATGACTAAACAACAACATTGTATTGTTTTGTTTAAGATAAATCCCTCTAATCACATGTACGTACATTATTGTAAAAATGAGACTTACATGGCAGATTACACCTAATGGTAACTTAAAGTAATCACTATAAACATTTTCAGTTTTGTCAAATATCCAGTAAGATACTGGTAAATTGAACTCTCACCACAATTAAAATCGTTGTACCAGGTGCACATGTTTTCCATGTATCCAGTTTTTGTATTGTTATAAGAACTCACAATGAATAATTGATTAGAAGAAGCTAATAGTGCCTAGTTGGCTATTAATTTAAGATTCTTACAGGTTGCATTTTACTGTCTTATATTAAGCAGCGCACCAGACCAGTTATATACCTTCTCATTTTATCTTTTATTGATCATGCGCTGCGTAATGTGAAAATAGCTCTGTCAATACCTGTATCTGAAATAAGATTACCATAGTAAAGTCTTGGTTTGCAATAATTAATTATTGCGCCAAGTCAAGAAAGGCGGTTTGAACTAATCAAGTAAGTGAAGATGCAACTTAAATATGCATGCACCCGACAGGATATTAAAAACGAGTTATCTGCATTTGTACCTAACCTAATCTCGATATTCGTCTTTTTTATATAAATTTTGCGTTCCTTAATTGAAACATAATTGCACTTAATCACCGTAACGTAAAGGGAATAACTTGGTTGTTTGTTTGCATCTACGCCCTTGAAAATTTTGTAAGAACTCGTTGGTGACCACTTTTAGATATTTGACCAAATTAACCCTCTGTCTCTTTGCACTTGCATTCAATCTACTATAGCTACTTGTAACTTCTGCACCACCATCGGTTACACCATTTATTCTAGAGGGAGGGAGGGAGGGAGGGAGATTTGAATTTCTTTGTAATTTGTAGTGAGAAGCAAATTTAAACTTCTGTTCCGTTTGTGAAATTAAGCTTTTTGTTGTGAGTTACAGCTTGAATTTGTTCCTTAGTGTAATTATCCTTAAAGCTTCCATTTTAAAGCCCTCTCACTATATATGTTATAAATAATAGCTACCCTACCCCAATATAAATCCAACTTAATTCCTTTCCCTTAAAGAGAGAGAGAGAGAGATAGAAATGGGCAAGTACAAATTCAGGTTCTCTCAGATGGTACCAAATGCATGGTTTTACAAGCTGAGAGATATGGGTAGTCACAATAGAAGAAGAAACCAGAATTATTGGGGTACCAGCACTTCACAATTAGCAAAGAAATCCTTCACATCTCAATCTTCATCACCCAAAATATCCCTCGTTGCAAATAGGGCTTCATACTACTACTCGACTGCTGTGCTCGAGGCGAGATTGAGCCTAAATTCTCCAGTTCACCTGACAAGGAGACAAGATGTCGATCTTCCCGTGGACCCACCAAGGAAATCCAAAAGAAGGCACCGCAAGGTATTGTTTAAATGCCACAGCCCAAAGCTGGTCTCTACAGTCTGCCTCAATCAGGTGCAATTGCTCTGATGGTAGAGATAAGCACGAAATACACGCGACAAAAAATTATGAAACGCGTATATTTGATAGTGAAAAGCCAACCAGGTTCACAGATTTCAATTCGGATATTACATATAGAAAAAATTCAATTTCTAAGAGATTGGAGAAAAACAAAAACTCAAGCGATATGATAGAGCTTGCACTGTCTCCGATTCGAACAAGATCAGATCAGGCATTCAATTTCAAGGTCAATGATGATTCCTTTTATACAGAAAATAAGAGGCCTGATTTGAAGACAAAACGAGCATCTTTGGCAGTATACCGAATTCGCAAGCGGGTGGTGACGACGAAAAATGCAACTAAAGAAAAAAGGTTGAACAGAGACAGGAAAGAGAGTCTTGCTGTGATGAAGTATTCTTCTGACCCGCAAAGAGATTTCATGGAGTCAATGATAGAGATGATAATTGCTAACAATATGAGATCATCAAATGATCTGGAAGACCTCCTTTCATGTTACCTTTCTCTCAATTCTGTTGATTATCACAGTGTTATTGTGAAAGTGTTCAAACAAGTTTGGTTAGTTCTTAATAGATTGAGAATCATAGAATAAAAATCAAGGTTTGATGTGTTGTAAGCGTTTATGGAAAATAACAAATCCTTCTTTTTTTTGTCTAGTTTTCATATTTTCTCATAAAGGAAACAGCATGTGCGTTAAATGTTCATAAATGTGTGTATATACAAGCCGAGGCCGGGCTTTTGTTCTCTGCATTGTGCTGAGTACATATCTTTTGTTTACTGGTATGCATATTTCATCAACGCAATTATATCATGCCTCATTTTTGGTTCAGAGCATTTTTAGCCATCTGATGATGTTAAATCGCAACTTAATTCGACTCCACTCGTTTACAACTTAGTCCCATAATATGTACGTAGTTGGTGTTCTTAAATTTGCATATTTAAAATAATGTGTGACTGAGAAATAAATTTATTGCCAGTTCTTTCTCAGTGTCTGATAGCGATGGGTCATGACAAAATTTTCTGTAGGCTCCTTTATACAACTGATTACAAATATTAATATTCTCTGTTTAAACTATTACTATATAAATCAATAAGCCTTGCTACATTTTTGGCACTTGAATAGTTGGTAAAATTTTTGTCCCATATATAACTTAGTTTATGTTATGTGCATGTGAACATAACCTTCGGATGTTCAACTTTGAACATTATTTATTGAATATTAAGTGCGTGCATGGACATTTAATTCCATGTCGGGTTTTTGCAACTCGCCAGATAGTAATATTCCATATCAACTATAAAATGTTTGAAATTTTTTATTTTGAAATAGTTTTTTGCAACTTGAGTTTTTAGATTTTTATCCTTTTGTTTCTTTGCCAACTCAAGAAAAGAAACGAACCATTGTTTTTTGAGTCGGCCCATTTGGAAATGAATGAGATCGAGCACGGATTTTATATTCAAACGAGTCAATTCTGAAGGGCTGATCTGCAACTTTTAATTTGGAAAAATGTTTGTTTTTCTTGTATTTTTTTTGCAGGACATATAATGAATTAAATATCTTTACATAACGGAGGAATAAAAAAAGATGAAACAAAATCATATTTTATGACCTCATATTTTACAAAATTTTACAAAGCGTGTGTAACATTGAGGATCCGACTCTGCTGCTTTTATTTGAGAAAAACAGTGTCCTCATTTCCTCCAATCCTAGTCGTTGAACTTAATCCTACGGTTTAGATTGGTTTTCTATTATAATAATAATTTCCGGTCTACCCATTCTGCTCAAATGAATTATGGGAAGTTTTCGGATTGAGATCTGCTGCGATCCGAATATTGAGCACAGTTACCCTGCAATCCCTGCTTTTCCAAATCCATCCGTCCAACTTTTTAGTGCACGCATCTCAAAACAGCTGATTTTTCTGTGCACGCATCTCGAAACAATTCGACAGCTGAATTTGAAAAGGCAGGGATTGCAGGGTACTGTTACCCGGATCGCAGTAGATTCTCACCCGAAGTTTTCACGTGACTCTCTCCCGTGCTTTTCACGTGTCTTTTCTCATTCACTCTTTTAATAGATAACTCACAAATCAGCCCCTGTAAGAAAAGAAATTAAGAATTAGTTAAAAGAGCTAAATTTGGCCCTGGAAATTCAGATTGTCTGGTGCTTAAACGTTCGTACAAGACATGTTTAAAATATACTACGAAAAAGACCCCGCTTAAACATTGTTTCATTAAAACTTGGAATATGATCCGAATTTGATTATTTGCTGCATAAACCTCAAAACAAAAAACAAATTCACATGTGAATCTTGCATTAGTCATTGCATACCAGTATACCAAAATGCATCGGTACCGACTGGTGCCATCCAATAACTTTTTAAAAGAAACAGATACAACCTTCAATTGTTAAAGAAGAAAAATTACAATCTGGCCCCTGAAAACCTCCATAATATAAGAAATCAAGAATGATTAGCAGATCAAAACATTTCTTTTTTATCCCTATGATCTGGCTTATTGCATTCCATATTTCACTCATTTTCATAATCTTTAATCACAAATTATTTTTTTTGTCATAATCTGACTTATTCAACTCATATACCATATTTAATCTGGCCTTGATAATCAAGTGGCGACCTTCGCCAATCAAAACAGTTTCTTTAGGATACATGAATATCATAACCAGTTAAGCAAAGCGAAAGGAGGCTGTCTGTAAAATGCATTTCATATTGTTTAGAGAGGGTTGAACTCGATATCTCTTAATTAAATGGTAATAAATCATCTAATTGTATTTTACGAATATTTATTTTCTTTTGCAGGTTTTAACTGGTTTTGTTGTTTGCATTTTATTTATTTTATTGCTTCCTTTCTTCTTCTCATGCCCTCTATGAACAATTTTTGCCATTTTGTAATGATATTTTAATATTTGAATAACAAATCTCAAGTTCTTTTGAAATCTGATAAAACAAACAACTTCTTAGAATAAAAAAATAAGCATTGTTGCTAATCAATAATTGAATATTTTATAGAATCAATGAAATAAAGGATCCATATTTCTCTGTTTTTTTTTTTCCTTTTTCTGGTTCAACCTAGCCTTGTACCAGTTCTGTACCAATTCATGGTCAGAACTCAGAACTAGATTTGGCTCTGAAAACATGGCACTGAGACTCAATCCAACTTATTGAGTTCTCAGATCTTGTAAATGAAATGAGAATGCTTTGGTTCATGGATATGAAAAGACTAATATGAGCCAGCAAGTATCGAGGAGTTGGAACAAGCGCTTCGAGGAGTTGAACTTCAAAAATTGATAAACCAATGAAGATGTTTTGCGATAACAATGTGGCAAGCCATATTGTTTCGAATGCGTGTTTCATGAAAGAAAAAAACATATTGAAGTTGATTGTCATTTCATAAGAGAAAATGTGCAAGCAAAAGAGATTGAAACTCTTCTTGTGAAGAGTCAAGATAAATTAGCCAATATATTCACTCATTTTTCAGTTTTGATTATATTTCTTTGAATTTACTTTTTATTTCTATTAAAAAATGTTTGGGATCAAATCAGCTCAATAAGCACGTTATTGACACGTGATTTAAAAAGGTGTCAATAAACAGGTGTTAATTTGTTGATTTTTCCCGGCCTCCAAATACTCTGATGAGAGAAATAGGCCCATTTTGTTCTTATTTAGTTAACTGTTTTAGATGAACTTTGTTACAGGGAGAGAGGTGCTGCTCTGGTGTCAACAGTAAACACTCGGAGAGAAATCTGAGTTTGAGTTTGATATTAATAACATGAGAATGTTCGAACAAGCTCTTCAAGGTAAAGGGTTACATTTATTTGCATTACTAGAGCTTAGTTGGTCGTTGTGACACTCCATTTTACAATCCGGAACATGATTATAATAGGATCTTAATAAACTAACTTTGGTTGAACTAATTAGAATGGTATCTTAATAAATGCTTTGTTGAACTGTCTTAACTGGTATAGAGTCAGAGAATTTATTGTTTAACTGAAGGTTCCACTGAACATTAGTTGAAGAAATGTGCAGCATAAATAAAATATCAGTCTAGTGCCATTTCTTAGCTCTAGAGTAAAGGAATGAGGAGCTTTAAGCCAAAATATGAGGTGTAAACCTAAAAACACAAGCCTCTGTGATTTTCTAGAAGAGAAGGGTCTTTTATGCATATTTCATATAAATAGTCTTGTCAGACTTCAATAAAAACAAGAAAAATAGTAGTGTAGCATGATAGGTTAGGGTGTGCTATGGGTATATGCTTTCAATTCAAATTATTAGAAATTTTGTGATTTCTTAGGCAACAAAAAAGCACCTTACGTAGTGTATTGTAAACTTGGATGGTAAACTTGATGAAATTTGTCAAAATATATCTCTACAAATTATAATAAAAGTATCTCACAAGAATTTTGTTTTCCCTGGTAATTCTAGGGCCAATGATAATGGAAGCAATGGTCATGGACCAGTTACTGATGGACCTGTCAACGACTCTAGTCCACCTGACAGTAATAGTTCATCAAGCCTGAGTGGTTCTACATCAGCAAACAAGATTAACAAATCAGGTGTTATCGCAGGTGTAACTGTTACAGTCATAGTCATTTCCCTTGTGGTTCTACGTATTGTGCTAAGAAAAAGAAGAAGACCACATGGTAATTATCAACAACTTTTGATTATATATTGCTTTCTTTTACCCTTGCCAACATTTATCAAATCATGAAAAGTCACTTTCTTTGTAAATCTTTAGCCTATATCAGTTTATAAAGAAAATCCAAACATCTAATTAAGTAAAAAATGAAATGTAGATGCCTATGTGAGGCCACAAGCCAGTAGCGCTGGATGATCTATTGTTTTTGCCAATTTTTAACAATCCATTACAATTGTGCCAGCACATTCTAACTGTGTAGTTCTTTGAAGTTGTATTATAGAGAGTCATGAGGTGCTCATATCCAATCATGGTACTATAGAGTCAAATCCACTATTTACACCTTCATCTAACAACTTTGCACCTATATTCTTGTAACTTGTTTATTTATAAAAATAAGTCTTTTTAATTGAATGATGTCCATATCCATATCCATTGGCTATAAGAACAACTATGAACTTAGATTGAATTTAGACGCCTCTTGAGTCAACAGTGATGTGTTTTCTTTCACATAGGTCCTTACATTTATTATTTTTCCTTTTTTTTTTATTTTAAGACAACAATTATGTACACTTAAATGATATTTCTGTAGGAAGAATCATAGGACATCAGTGAACTCCATGACTCAACTGAGATCAGCATTATGCCTTAATGTCCTCTCCTCTCAATTTTACAGTAAGGTCCTTGTTATTATTTTTTTATTTTAAAACAGTGAAAATTTTGGTGCTATTTTGTTCTATGAGTTGCTTGTTGTAAAGAGGCTTGACCTTCATTTTTAAAGGGGTGGTGGAGGACAGTTAAATTGTAAAACAGTACTGTGGTGCTCTTGATGAAGTTGAAATTCATGCTGAAATGTGATGATAGACTAATGGTCATTTTAAATGCACATATTAGGTATTGGGATGTGGATTGGAACTATCTTGGATCCAATAATGCTGATGTTATGGACATGTAAGTAATTTTGTCAAAATATTTGCTATATCTTAACATGTGTATTGCTAGCACAATGTGAAAATTAATTGCTATTATTCGAAAGATATATATGCTTGGTGGATATATGCAAATAATAACAAGCAGAAGGAAATGTCATCTGAAAGAGACTAGACCATCTCAAAAGGATTACTTGTCGGAGGTAATGATCTCATTTCTTGCTATCATTTTATCAAATCAGGGAGGGGCTTTCCAAGCACTCTTGAATCAAGCTCCACATGGAAATGATGCAATTGTAAGGGGGGACGAATGGTGGGGCAATCTACCTTCAACCTAAATGACGAGAAGTGCACAATTTTGTGAATTTACAAGTTCTAACGTATCAATAAACTAAGTGGTAACTTATTATGTGAATTTTTGTTAATTTATAGTGGATATATTTCGAGTATATTAGCAATGTGCAATTATACAGGTTTTTGGTACAATATGTGCTGATTATGCTATGTTAAGGCTTTAAGCATATTAAATGTTTTATGATGTATTTCTCAATGTGTTTTCTATTTATTTGTAAGGTTTGTTTATGTTTATCAGTTTCAATGGAAAGTGGGGATTGTAAAGGAGTACCAAGTTGGTACAGGGAGGATTGTCGAATGAGGGCATTCTGACATAAAGCCATTCAGGCTAGTATTTCCAGGGGTATATCCAAGGAAAAAAAGACACCTACCATTTCAAATAATAGCGCCAAGATCTGACCAGGTGGGGCCCTCCTTTGAAAATGCTGGTGTGGGTCCCGCGTAGACTGCCTTGGGAAATATTCAAGTGGGTCCCACATAGATTTTCTTGGAAATACTTAGGGGTCCCAGGGGCGTCACTCTTGGAAATGATCAGGTGGAACCCACGTTCCCTTCCCTTCAAAATACTCAGGTGGTTTCCTCGTTTGATCCCCTTGGAAATACTTAGGTGGGCCTCACGTATGCTCTCCTTGGAAATAATCCAGACGGTGGCCAAGTTTGGAAGTTTTTCCATGTGCCCTTTTTCCAAGAGCAGTCTCATGAAAAAAGCTAGAAATGCGTATTTCCAATGGAGCTCATCAAAATACTTACTATTTCCAACGAGGGTATTTGCTATAGGAGTTTTCCAAAAGTGATGGAAATGGTGATTTTTGGGCTTTTTACAAGAGTAATTCCATGGAAAAAGCCATATTCTAGCGCATGGACAAAGAGGAAATTCTAGTAGTGTAAGTAGGGATTGGAATTAGCTAAACCCTTAAATATATAATAATTACAATATTTTGAAAAATAAAATATACCGATTAGAATTCAACCTAACTCAAATAACATATAAATCTATATGTATTTTAAGGTTAAAACTTATATTGCCGAAACTTTTTTAGCTAGCATTTAAAAAAATTAAAAATATCTCAGAACTTAGCAGGAACAGAGACTTAAGTCTCGCATTGCTGAAAATTGGCACACAAAAATAGATGTGCGCATCTTTCATCTAAAAGAAAAAAGAAAAAAAGAGATGAATTCATAATCATTTGATTTCAAATGGATATCAGAGCCATACAATCAAAACTCTGAAGCACAAGCCCTATATATGTACATCAATCCTCCTCACATCAAGACTTGTCAATCAAAATCACCAGTACTCCTTTTCGCAAATAAAATAAAAAATCAAACAATACTCCTGCATCCCTTCTCTAGTTAAAATAGATTACTTCTTCACATGTTAAACTGATGTTCTAAATAGATAAGTCCTCTCATCAAAACTAATACTAATACGAAATGTACATCTAAAAACATAAGTTCTCTTTGCACACATATGAAAGCCACACAATCAAAACAAAGAAAAAAGAGATGAATTCATAATCATTTGAAAAGGAGATGAATTCACTATCATATGAAAGCCTTACAATCAAACTCTCTTCTCAAGCACAAGCCCTATGTACACTCAATCCTCCTTACATCAATACTTCTCAATAAAAAATTTAAAATCAAAAGAATCACAAGCACTCCTTTTCAAAAGGCTCGATCGTTCTAAAGTAAAAACAAATCAAACCATACTCCTGCATCCCTTCTCTTTTGTCTATGTCAAAATATCCATATATCTACACTTAATCAATCAAATCAAAATTTTCAAAACAAAACTCCTATACAGAAAGCCCATTCCCAAATCATCAATTCGACATTGTATACTGTGTTACTCTGTTTCCTTTTTAATTTTGTTTATCACTATGCCTTCTATTTTTCTGAGATAGAGACTAAGCAAACTTGGAACCAATCCAAAACCAAAGGAACTTAAAGAAATATATAGCACCAGCTAAAATCAAAACCTGATGCTTTATAGAGATTGTATTTTGTTGCAGAGTTTTATCTCTGAAACTTGTACCAGTTTTGTCAATTGGATCTTCAGTCATGTAAAAGAACTCCATAGAATAGAACGAGTTTGGATCTTCACTCAGCTCATATAGCACCTCTGCTACTGCGCTCTTATACTCTCCACTGGACCAATCCTGAATGAAGTAAAGAGAATAAGTAAATTGGAGTTAATCGAGCAACAATATAGTATGTATTTAATAAGATACAGTATAAGCACAGAGCTGATTTTTCAGAGCTTTTAGAATTGAATAAAGCAATATAAAGCACCTAATGCCAAGGGAATGAAAAATACATCAACCTTAACTGGTAGGAACTGTCTGAACCAGCACTTCCCAATTCATACCATAGCAGTGCCAATATAATATATGACAGTTATATTAGAGGCTCTTACACTATTATACTGGTAAAAGGAATGGTACAAACAGGTAGATACTTATACTGTGCTAGAGCAGTACAAAATCAAATTCCAATAGTAATTGTTACTGCAGTTACCTGGAGTTGTTTTCCAACAGTAACAAGTGCAGATCCAGCAGGTGTCTTACAAAAGTTTGACCCATCTCGGGTGCAGAGACGAAACTCTTGGTCGTGGGGAGCGGCATGGAGACAAATAGCATATGACATAGGCTGCTCAGCATCTCCCAGCTCATCCCATGTCAGGTATGATTGGTTCACATTGAATTTCGTTAAACAAAGCACAGAGGGAGGTTTATTTAAAATCAATGCAGAACAAGAAATCCTCGCCTTCTTCGCATTGCTACAGAGAACTTGAGTAACCATGGCTGCTATCTTCTCCATTTCACTTGCAATGCTCTCCATTTTCTCTCTGTGGAGATTTATTCAACAAACACATAATAATATATTAATATGTATATATAACTTGAACAACTTTGTACATGACCGGTAAAAGGAATTGGTACCTAAACATCTGATAAGATTGCGGATCTGGAAAGGCTGATAAAAGAACCCCATCCATCTCAGGGCTTACCGGATGATACCAATAGAACTCCTCTTCAACCACATCTCTTCTACGAAACCACTTGGCGAGGATATCCCTCTTCATCTCCTCTGACACGCAGAACACCTTCCTCGCCACCTCAATCGTGGATCTCACCTCTTGCAAAGACATCGACATGGACGAGGATCCGACCCGAAAGGCGCCTGAGTCTCTAACAGCGGCCACGACCCTTCCTGCGGCCACAATGTCTCCTTCTCGGAGCGAGCTGAAGCTGATCTCATCAGATATCGGGGAGGGTTCACGAGGAGAGGAGAAGTGGGATCGTGGGAGCGTCAAATCGGGTACCCTAAGCGAAACCTCCAAGAAATCAGTGAGGATCCGATCATCAATTGCGGCGGAGCGGTTACCCTTACCCGTCCGGATTGGCGTTGGCGGCGGCGCACGGAATCGCTGCCGCCGGTGTCGCGGAGTCGTCGCTGGCATTTCTCGTAACGGTCTTCGATCCGCTCCAGACTCCTCTCCGATTTTAATTGGGACGGAGAGTGAAGTGGAAGGAGGCCGTTGGAAATATTATGCGGCATAAATTTTGTGATGTTTGCAAACAAGTATTTTTGGGCTGTTATTGGATGTGATCGAAGCCCATTTTTATGCTTCCTCAATAATACACTTTTTATCTAATGGGCTGGGCTAACTAGCATAGTTGGGCCGTCATTGGAGAAAATTCATGAATACAAGTGCTGGATTTTATTTTTATAATTCGGAATAACATTTTCATAATGTTGTTATAAACGGTTAGGGTTTTTAGAGTTTGAGATGAGGAAGAGAGCAAGAGATAAAGAGACAATTCAAATTGATTTCATTAGACTTAAATTTTTCTCTTACAAAGAGGCATTACATAATTTACATATTATACAAAGCCTAACGGATCCGAATAGCAATTTAGGTCAACACATAACAATCTCCACCTTGAACCAAATTGCATATAAAACAAACTAAAAACATAAAACAAATGCAAAAAGTAAACATAACCTAAACAAATATAAACATAAAGATACACTAGCAACATGCTAGAAACAAAACTAGCTCAAACTAGTTAGAAACAAACTCACACCAAATTTGAACAAAGCTTGGACTTTGCAATTAGAAGAGGCTTTGTGAGCATATCGGCCGGATTTGACTCAGTACCAATCTTCTTCAAAACATAACAAAGAGCAAGAAACAATGAGACAACTCAAATTGATTTCATTAGATTTAATTATCTTAGTTACAAAGAGCAATTTGGATCAAAACATAACATAAACTTATTTTTATAATTCGGAATAACATTTTCATAATGTTGTTATAAACTTATTTCAATAAACAAGAAGAAAATTTTTTTTTCCACCCATTTGGTTTGGAAATTGAGCAACTTTATATTTGGTCCTTTTTCTAAAAAAATGTTAAAATAACTTGTATTTCCTTTTAAATTTTAATAAAATGTTTTTTGGGGTCATATTTTTACTTTCCTCTTTCATTTACATGATGTTACTTTATTTTTCTTTGAAACCGTAATTACATTCCTTCATAATTATTGGAAGAGATAAAAAACAAGGAAATTAATCTCTTGCACCTCTTATTTATGTTAGGTCCATCTTTTTTCAATTTACATTCCTAGTTGGAACTTGGAAGCATATCAATAATCAAATGAAAATGAGATGATAAATCTTTAAATTTTCCAAACCAAATACAATACAAACATCTCAAACATAGAGCATTACATAAAGACAATGCAAATTTAAGCCCCACAAAAGTTACCTCATCATTAGATGAGAACTGGGGGCTACGTACCAAAGCAAATAAATACGTACAAAGACTCCGTACCAAGCAAAGTCTTCTAAGCCTATCCTTTCCTTCCTTGCATGAATTGCCATCTCAAATATAAATACGAGATGGGCTTTAGCGGGTGCTCTTTAACAAAGCAACCTCAGCATAGCCTTGAATCTTGATATCTCTTCCCACTATAAATATTTACTAAAAGTATACTAAAACATTTAATTGGAAATTGGACTAAAAATTGTCCAATTGGTGACACAATCTAAAATTGGCCTCCTGTGAAGGTCTGGCCGAACTGCCACCCAGCCGGTGCGGCATTGTTGCTTGTGACGGTGCTGCCATCGCTGGCGGTGACCTGGAAAGAGAGGCTCTGGCCGTCAAGGTACGAGTTGCTCTGCCAGTTTTGGCCCCAGTTCCTAGACATTGCTTGCCAGGAAGTGCTCGACCCCTTGATCGAAACAGCCTTTATGTCACCGGCACCGGCCACGTTGGTGATCAGAACCAGGTTGAAGTAAGAGTGCCCATTGATGGTGAACCTCATCCCGCCTTTCTTCACACAAGGAACTCTGCATTTAAGTGCAATTTGACAAAATTATTAGTTGAATTTCAACAAAAATAAGCAAAATTTTCAATTACATCCTTTCTGGGCCCACTTAACTAACACATGATATTTGATATCCAAGTACCGCGTAATGACCCGTGAAGTCGTGAACTGAACTGACATACACCGCATCTCAAGTGGGCCTTATTAGAATCAATTTATATTTATTTTTTATAAACAAAATTCCAGGTTAATTGTTAAGTGCTATTCCAGAAAGGGACGAAATTAGCTCCTTTATGGAACTCCAGTACATATATTCTGCAGAGAAATACTTTTGTTCTCTCCAGTTTAAAAATAAATATTATAATTTAATTTCCTCTCTTTAATAGCATCAACTTATTTTTATTTGAAAACTAAAGGTGAACAAAAACATTTATTAAATATTTTTCATGTATCTAATGAGGAATTAAATATGGTCCTACCTTCTGAAGGCCACCGGCACAATACCAGCCCGGTACTGAGCGATCTGCAAGAAAGCCGGTTCGGCCATGTCAAAATGCGGGCGGGGAGGGTTGCACCAGCCACCATTGTCACTTGGCAAATCGTAGTTTGGCGGGCAGAAGTTGGTTGCGGTCACCGTGATGGAGCCGGAAAGGCACCATTGCTGGTCATTGTCGCACTTGATCTCGTAGCAAGAGCCGCAACTGGCACCGTCGTTAAAGAGCGCCGTGCTGAGCGCTGCCGTGTTTGTGCCGTATCCTTGGCTGTACATGTTCCCATAGCCACATGCCCCACCTACACATACACCACAAAATATATATATGTTGCTCAGTTCAGTTTTTTTCACAAGTCCCTATTCAAATTAAGCATAAAAAACTTTTTAAATGTATATACCCATTGTGCCAGATGCATCACTGCCACCATAGAATGTGGCGTGTGCGCTTTCCCAGTTGCCGTAGTCGCCCAAGGCCTGTTTGGCCAGGATGCAAAGTGCATTTAGTAAGAAGAAAGTTGAGAGTGAGAATTTGGGGATCGCCATTTGGAGAGGAATTTGATCGAGATGGTTAATTGTTGCTTGGTGGTGAAGAGGAAAAGAGAAAGTGGATGGGTATTTATAGAAGGGGTTTGGGGGTTAAATGAATGTAATTAAAGGGAAAGGGGCCCACATTGGCGGTTCTCACGTCCAGACCGGCCATGGCCATATAGAGAGAAAAGAGAGAACAGTTAGTACTTCAAATCAGAGCTGCACATGGAAATGTTCGGTTGGGAGTACCGACCACCATGCCTCATTTTCAGGGCCCACTCACTATCTACTTTAACCTTATTTTATGATCATCTCCATTTTTCACAACTGCTGAGATCCAGTTTTGTATATTTCATATATCATTATTCAATTACAACCTTCAAATGCATACATGAAAGAAATGTATAACCTTCAAAATTGACTTCACTCCGAAAGCATTTAATATAAAATAAATTTGGCAACATGTGAGGTCAAGATAAAAGGAATTGTTCATCTTATTAGCTCAAATGTTTGGTTGTATGACAAATTAAGAAATAGTAAAAGTTGGATAGTTCTACACGAATATGATTTCGTTTGGAAACCGTAGAAATAACATGATTTCATACTATTTTAATAAAAAAAATTTGTTGCTAAAGCTAAACGCATAATAGAATTTTTAAAATGAATAGGCTAATTCGCTAGTATGGCAAATAGGTTGAACTAATAGTGAATTAACGATGTACGGAATAACAATTATAATTATTATTTCATATTAATTATATTATTCATTTATTATTCTAATTTGTGGCGTTTGGTTGAGGTTTAAAGATTTAGAAGTCTAAGTTAGTTATTCTAATTTAGATCGGTCTAAGTAATTCATGTTTGATTGAGATCTAAAATTAAATTATGTTTTGTCTCATTAAATCCGCTTGAATCAATTTTAGGTTAAGCCACAAGTATGGACTAAATGTTAAACCACCTCGATAGGTGGCTTAACTTTTATGTTTTAGGCCAGCCTAAAGATCGACTTATGCCATCTTCGTCCGGCTCCATTAAATTATGTTCGGCGGCTTAACTGAGCTATAAATCCTTTATTCTATGATTTAGACCTCAACCAAACATGACCATTGATATATTACATGAGATGGACTATTGTTCAAGAGCAGTATTATTTTAATATTATATCATATTATTGTAATTATTTATAATAATCATTATTTTATCTTGTATTATTCTATAAATATTAGTATATTGTTATTATCATTATTTTTTAGTAGTATTATATTTAAATTAATATTAATATAATTTTTGTTTATCAATATAGTGATTATCGTCATTATTATTACTACTATTATTCTTTATATTACTTTATACAAATTAACTTTCACTATTCCAACTAAAATTTCAACAAGAACATTAATAATTGGAAATTATTATTACTACTATTACTTCTTTATATTACTTTATACAAATTAACTTTTCACTATTCCAACTAAAATTTCAACAAGAACATTTAACTATTCCGATCCTTGGAGTTTGTACCATTGAGAATAAAATTACTTTATTGGTTCATACAACTATCTTATTATTCTTTACAAACGACTACTATCTCATATTAAAACCATCATAATACATAATAATTTTTAGCCTATAAGATCAAACCATATTGTTACAAAATTATATAGATAAAATATTAGAGATAAATCAATCTCCAAACGGGTGAAAAAGAATGCATGATTAATCCAAAAAAAATTTAGTTACCACCACAATTAATCAAAATTAAACAACCACCACTCATATCTTCAAATTTAATTCTTACTACCCACGCACCCTAGGACGCGCACCAAATTTTTTGGTGCACCAGCTGGAGATGCGCACCAGATTATTATTATTTTTTATTTTTTGGTGCGCACCCTCAAGAAGCGCACTATATTTTTTAGTTATGTTATGTTCTGCTTTGCGTATAATTTGTAGTATAAAACGTTGATAAGATTGTGCATATAATTTGTAGCAATTTGTGCACCAACTTACTTAGTACAAAACGCTGCTCAGATTGTGCATATAATTTGTTGTAGTAATTTTTAGTTCAAATTTAGTACAAAATTTTATTTGTTAAACAAGTGTCTTTTATTTTCTATAATTTCACCATCAAATTTGATATGTACATATAATTCTAAACACCACAGTACAAAATAGAATAGAACAGAAAAAAAATTAGTCTAAAAATTTCAAACATAACATAACTAAAAAGAAAAAATTTGGTGCGCTTTCTGAGGGTGTGCACCAAAAAATAAAAAACAAAAAAAATTAGTTTGGTGCGCATCCCCAGTTGGCACACCGAAAAGTTTGGTGTGCGTCTTCAGAGTGCGTGGGTGGAAAAATTTAAAATATGAAGTTTTGAGTGGTGGTTGTTTAATTTCAAATTATTGAGATTATTGAGGTGGTAACTAAAAAATTTCGCATGGTTAATTAATGATGTGTTGTTTGCTGAGAGCGGCGCGTGCAGTAGTTTTCTTTGTGACAGTGTCTCTCTAGGCAAAGGAGGGAGCTCTCTTTCGGTCTTGCTCTCTATCTCTCTTCTCTCTCTAGGCCATAGGGAGACATGTGCTTCTTCAATTCTTCCTGGCCTTTCTCAACTGTCTCGCGTTGTGTCACGCGAGTATCGGTTTCTCTGTTGCAATTTAATTTGATGTCGAACGGATCACAAAAGATTGTATCAAAGATGGTATTATCTTCGCTACGGATCAAGCAAAATTTTTTGAAGAAGATTTGAAAAATCAAGAATATCGAAGATATATCTTCAAAATATTTATATATTTTTACTTTCTAAAGGTACAAACAGAGATTAGATCTCTAGATTAGATCTCTATTTCTTTCTAAAAAGGTAATTGTTATTACTTTCTTTTTTGTTAGAGCATCTACATTTCTGAAACTCTTAGAGTTTCTAAATAACTATTAACTGCTTTTAAAAAATTATAGACTCTGGAGTTTCTAAATGTTCACATACCTGAAACTAATTTTAGAGTTTCTAATAAGCCACATCATTAGTAAATTAAAATTGATAAGCCACATCAGCAGTAAATTAAACTAATTTTAGTGAATACAGGCCAATCGTTTTGCCACGTCAAAGTTTATAAATGATTTATTAATAAGAAATTATTGAGCAAAGTTGTTAAATAAGAAATCTATCTACATCTCTGAAACTGGTTTAGCAACTGCCACATCAGATTAGAAACTCTAATAGTTTAAGGGATGCAGATGCTCTTAGTAATAGTAATATTGTAAATTTGCAATGTTATTTAAGGAATGAAAAATCATGTTATATAAGATAATAATTTTTTGAGATTTAGATTTATTGAATATAGACATAGTCCTAGAAAATATAAGGACCCTTTATTATCTTATAATGCACAACCATTTTAGTATTAGTAATGTAAGAGTTTGTCATGTATCTTTTATCGGGTCTTATGTCTATCATTTCAAATATCTGAGGCGTCGTTATCAAATTCTTTAGAAAAATATGTTACAAGTCATATTGACCTAGTAATTAGTACAAAATTATAGTAATAAAGGAGAATTAGTTATTGGCAAAGCAATGTTCTTCGTGTAATTTTTTAAAATTACAGATACGAAATTCGAATAATTTTTTTTTTGTAAACATTAAATAATTAGATAATTTGATCTCATTAAAAAAATTATAGCAAACGAGTAACAAAGAGTCGGTAACATGATTGCAACAGAAGATCCGGATAACATGTGGCGTTCTAAATAGATTGTACATGATAGTTGCTTGATAGTTGATACAATGATAGTACATGATCAATGCAACTGTTTTTCAACTCAATTTTTTTTTTTCCATCTAAGGACTGTTTTTCAACATTTAGAAATTAAATATTGCTTGTTGAACATAAAATAGGGGTCAACTTTTCTCTGAATTTTTGTTTAAAATCTTTTTCATGTCAAAACTGACAAGTTTTGTATAGTATACGCCTCTCCTCACGTGCAGAAATTAAGTAATTCTTCAAATTATTTGCCCAAGAAAATAATTTAATTGAAGAACATGATTATGATTTTATGGTAGTTGAATGTGTGAAATCATCTGATTACTTGGGATGCGTCCAATAATTTTTTTGACAATATAGTAAGAAATTATGTTGTCCAAAATCAATGTTAAGGATATAAAATACTAAATTGTGGTAACTCAAATGAGTTTCTAAATAATTATTAATTATTTTTTAGAAATTAAGGTCTTTAAAGTTTTAACTCTCACATTTCTGAAATTAAATTTGGAGTTTCTAGTAAGCCACATTTGCAATAAATTAAAAAAGAAAAATAATTTAGGTCAATCATTTGATCAGCATGGAGTTTATAAACAGTTTCTTAATAAGAAACTCTACTGCATAGTTTCTAAATAAGAAACTCTTCCACATCTCTAAAACTAAATTAGAAACTGCCACATCAGATTAGAAACTCCAATAGTACCAGGAATGTACATGCTCTTAAAATCACAAGCTTATCTATAAAATATTCTTTTTGACAAAAATCTATAAAATATTAACGAATATTAAGGTAATTAATATATATATTCTTAGGGGAGGATGAAAAGTTTTATTATGTGTACCGACTCACATGAATCATGATCGGATAGGCTAATTAGGTTTCGACCAAAACATGTCACGTTATAGAGCGACATCTAACTGTTTTTCGGCTGTTTTGCTTATCTTGTGATATAACAAATCTAATTAATAAAGTCTCCAAAGTCATGTCTTCAAAGTAAATTTAGCTACAAGATCAATACTTATTATTTACATACAATAACATATATACATATTTATTATTTTCCAAAAAGAAAATCTAGCTTTCTAAATTTCAATATCCATAGAGGACTTCTCACGTAGAGGCCGTTGTCTTTTGTCAAATTTAAGAAAATGACCAACATACCCTTAAATGTTTATAGTTTTATTATTTTAAAACTAATATTTTTCTAATTTAGAAATAAACTAAACTATTTTTCTAATAATAGAAAATTGAGTAACATGCTGAAAAAAGAAGCAAATGTTTGATTCTTATCTTTTTAATTTCTGTATTCCACTTTGTATTCTGTGATTTATTTGTATAGAAAAAATATTATTAGATATACAACCAAGATTTATGAAATAAGTAAATATATAGAGAAGGGTTCAAATGCACCATGATTTTGTGCTCCAATATGCACTACATCCTTTATCTCTGTTTTCAAAGTCCGAACAGTCGATCCAAACCGCTCAACATGATCTTCATAATAGAATATGCTTGGAGACCAAATTTTATATTTTTTAGAATTTTTTACTATTTTTTAGATATGTACAATATCACTTTTTCGGATGGTCCAGAATCTCTTTAAAACAGTGATATTGTACCTATCTAAAAAAAATAGTAACAAAATTCTAAAAATTATAAATTTTGGTCTCCAAGCATATTTTATTATGAAAATCATGTTGAGCGGTTCGGATCGACTGTTCGGACTTTGAAACGGAGATAAATGATGTAGAGCATATTGGAACACAAAATCATGATGCATTTGAACCCTCATCAAATAGATACTAGATTTGAAGTCAATATTGAATAATATATATATATATATATAGTAAATTTTATAAATGAAATGCAAGCAATAATAAAATTGACTTGTGGTAATTTTACAGAAAGATTCAATTTATTGCCCAATGATTATGAAAAATAGAATTATAGGTCAAACTAGATTTTATAGAGAGTTGTAGAAGGGGGATTCTGACATTTAGGGGTTGATTGTCACAAACAAAAGATTATGAATTTTTTTGTAAGTAAAAAGCTTACAAAGATCACATGACATTATCAAAGAAAATATAAATAGTTCTACTTGTAGAAAAGATATGAATATTTAGCCAAATGTAAACATTAATTAATAACGGTTGAACTCAAAAACTATTTTTCTTTAGAGAAAGAGATGGATCCGTACCTATGAGAATCTAATTGTTAGGCCTAGTTTAGCTCGAGCTATAAGGAATGATTTGATGCATGATGATCTGATGGATGATTCACACGAGCAATTTGGAAGTAGATCTGAGGTTGTGACCACATGAGTCTAGCTGTTGCATGGCTGGAAGTCTAATTCAAAATTCAAATTAATCAGGTCGGTCAATACTGGAAAATAGGCACAAGCAAAATAGGCTAATTCTTTATTATGTAGATCTTGTGATCTGCATAGAGCCGTTGGCAAACATTTTGAATCCCATTATAAATAGTGAATCGTCTGTCTAAGGAAGACAGAGAATACCCTCACAAATACAACCTTTGAAATCACTTGACAGGTTTAGCCTAGTCTATTGTTACTTGTGCCTAAACTTCAATTATCTTTCCAACAACCTCAAATATACTTCACCTAAATTAATTATTGTGAGATTAGAGTGAAAGTTAGTGATTGTCTGGACTTAGAGGCTTTTGTTGCTCGCCTACTCTAAGACGTTGTGCTTGCTTCTGAGCCATGTTTGCTCACTTCTTTGCTTGAGCCTGTAGTGCTCACTTCTCTGTTCTTTGGATCATTGGAGTGTTGTCTCGCCGGTTCCAACTTGTATTCCTTTCTGCATTGGATAATAGAAACGCGCCTAGTTTTGGTTGCGTTGCTCCGGAGACGTAGGTTATTCAATTGGCTGGACTCCGTTATCAACTCTTGTGTCACTTTTTCTAACTCTATCTATTTACTTTACCGCACTTTATTTATTTAAATACTTAAGTTCTTGATTATGTCAAAAACTATACGAAAATAGATATACTTACACACATAAAGACTTTTTGATTTGAATATTCAACCGATCGGGTTTAAATTTTTAAACAACCTCATATTCACTCCCTTCTACATGTTGTTAGGGACAACACTAATTTGTATATTAGTTAATGAGGTGTTTTCATGCATGAATAGTCTGTCCTGAGACAAAATATAGATCTCATTCCCGGATTGTCTGTGTTTCTTAATTTTGATTGAGAAACTGCATGTGAAGCTGTGAAGGAAGAAATGCAATGTTAAAAGTTGCAGCATCAAAATTATGGAAAGCTTACTAGATTATTTTAGATTATTTTAAATTAGTCTAAAATACTCTAGTTTATTCAAGAGCATACTAGAGTATGCTAGAATGTTCTAGTAATATATGTATAGGTGTATGAATATTCTAAAATATGCTAGCTTGTATAGGAGATGCATACATATTCTAGAAGTATCTTAAGATGAATATAAATAGGACTCAAACGTTATGGTTGTATTTTTTTGTAAATCAAAAGGTAGAGGTATAATTTATCAGTTTTTTTTAAACTTCTACTTATATTACAGAGAATTTCTCTAATTTGTAATTTCGAACTCATTACTTTCTACATGGGAATCATGTGCCTTTGCTACTAGACCAAAAATACTGATTCTCGAAAAACTATAGTTGTAGTTGATGAGAGTGAGAGTAATATAAATTAAATTCTTGTACTCTCTAGTTATAATAGAAGGAAGTTTAATATCTAACATGCAAAAATTTAGACTCTATAAAATGGATTAAGAATTATATAGCCTACCAAATTTCTTCAAACTCCTATTTATATTACAGAGAATTTTACCACTTTGTGAGTTTTGAACTCATGAACTCACGCATGAGAGCTATGTGCCTTTACTACTAGACTATCCAAAAGCTATGGTTGTAGTTGAGAGTGAAAGATCAAATATAAATTAAATTCTTGTACTCTCTAGTTATAATAGAAGGAAGTTTAATATCTAACATGCAAAAATTTAGACTCTATAAAATGAATTAAGAATTAGGCTTTCTCCATGCTTTCATTTAAAAAAATATATATATGTTAAGAGGAAAGAAATAAACAATATCAATGGAGTTCGAGATTTTTGTAATCTCATTTAATATGCTTTAGAATCCCAAACTTTTTTTTTTTGAGAAAAAAAAATCCCAAACTTAATTTACAGGTATAAAGCATAAACATTATTGTAAGAACTGTCAGAAAGCATAATATAACAAAACTGACCATTAAGATCACAAGCAAAGGAAAAGAAATGATGCTATTCACAGATCCAGTAACATAATATGTTTTGTGTTGAGAGAAAATGTTAGATCCAGTAACATAATATCTTAATTAAAATGTAATTGATAGTTTTAATATATCAGTCCCACCTAATATTCCCACGTTAGGAACAGCCCTACGTGCGTTTGTTAAGAAAGAGCATGTTTTACAATACAAAGCTATCACATTGCACATGCATATACTATATATACATATTTGACATTATCTGTTTATCTTATTAATATGTACATTTAGCCTCATATTTTCCCTCTATTTTTTACCTAACGAAAAACTAAAACAGTAGCGTTATCAAAATCTTTATCTTAAATAGATCGTGGGTTCTCTGTATTTTTTCTTTCTTTGAAGTGGTTGTCAAAATCTTTATCTTAAATAGATCGTGTGTTCTCTGTATTTTTTCTTTTCTTTAAAGTGGTTGTCAAAATCTTTATCTTAAATAGATCGTGGGTTGTCAAAATCTTTATCTTAAAAGCATGATTATACGACCAATCAATCACCTGTGATCAGAGCGAAGCAAGGTTAAATATCTCTGCGCCGACAAGAAGCAAGATTAAATATCACCTGTGATCAGAGCGAAGCACTACATGATGAAATTAATTAAAAATTTTGGTATCTTATAAATGCAAGTTATAGAACCCACACGATGCTGCGCTGCACATGGCAATCCGTAGTTAGCGGCCAATAGTCTCCAATCTCTTTTTGGACTTGTGCTAATTTCCATTTAGAACACTGTTTTCATGGAAAGTACAAGAAGAAAAAAAAATACTCTGTTTTCTCTGTCTTTTCCCCTGTTTCCAAACAGAGTCTATGTTACTTGATTACAATCTGAACAATTAATATTGACACGTCATTTGATTCCAAGAACAGACAAACCACGCATAATAGTGAATACGCGGTGTATTATGCATCAAGTATGTATATGCATGATAATGAATGTTTAACAAGAATACTGTTAAGTATATTATAGAATGGCGTGTACGTGTTGCACATAAACTTTAAAAACAAAGACATAGTCCATAATACGAACCGCTTATGCATATTATCAAAGCCTCGTTCTTTCATTTATGTTAGACAGGGAGAGCATATAAAGGATTTTAATTGATTAGATAAGATACCGACAAAGCAATAGTGTGTTAATTGAGATACCCATGTGGGAAGAACAACGAAATGGATTTTGTAATCTGCTAATGATGGAGCCATCTTTGGCCCCTGATCCCCTCAAATTAAAGAAGGGAACATCTTTCCTACCACAATTAAAGAGCTCTATCTCATCTCTATGTATTAGAGGTTAATTATAGTACTACTTCAATCATTGCTTTTGGCCAATGTTTTAATATTCGGTTCTCATGTGGTATTCGGAAGGCCACCGCATACCGCATATACGGTATGCGGCCGAATATGCGGATTTTTTAATATTCGGATTTATATATTTGGATTTTTTATTAAATATTTAATCCCACAGTACTTAAATCAATAAGACAGCATGTAGAGAGGTTATAAAAGACTTCTGAGTGAGACGCTTGAAGAGAACACCTACCTGGCGGGTCTGGAACTCATTTAATGGGTTATGGATTCGGATCCAGAACTCTTTTAATGAGTTTTGAATATTTTTTAATTTTTTAAAGCATGGATTTAATATTTGATCCGAATAGCTATTTTCTATTCGGCTGGACACTGAATAGGAATATACCGAATATACTGAATTTTAAAACACTGTTTTTGACTGAACAAAAGGAATAATGCAAATTAGTGGCTCCATAACATACATGCATTAACCAACCGGTTGGGGTTTAGTTTAGTCTACGGGCAATTTGGAAAAAACGAAAAACAAATATCCACACAAACGCGCGAACGGTTGAGCTTTTTTTTTTTCCAAAGTTTTTTGGACAAAGTATGGTTGAAAATCGAGCCTAAACCTTTTGATTCATATCAAATTCGCACGAACGATTTATTTTCACGGAACCGTTTATATTTATGAAATTCTAATTTGTTCGCACGAATCATAATAGAGATTGAACAATTTAGGATCGATTTGCTCCTCTAATTGACATGTTTGAGCAAACTGAGGCCCCAATTCAGCTTGATCATGATCTTTGGGCCAATTCTTCTTAAGATTGGCAATTACTTATTGATAAGATTGAGAAACGTTTACAAGAATGGAAGAGCAATCTTTTATTATTAGGAGGTAGAGTCACTCTTCACAATTATGTTATTTTAGCTAGTCCTCTATACTGGCTTTCTATTTATCGTATGCCTGCAAAAATTAGACACAAAATTGATAAAGTTAGAAGGAAGTTTCTTTGGCATGGGGTAATTCCACTAGAAGGAGATATTCCTTAGTGGCTTGGGATGTGGTTTGCACTGGTAAAGACCAAGGTGGTCTAGGGGTTTTGGATCTGAAATTAATGAACAAGGATCTTTTGGCCAAATGGTGGATTCGTTTTTTGGATAATAATATCCAAGGTAAATGGAAAGACATCTTACTAAGTAAATATGGCTCTAGAACCTCACTATCAGTTTGTTCTCCTTTTTGGAGGGGAATTTTGAAAGATCATGGGGGTTATTGATTAGAGTCTTAACAAAGAAATAGGGAACGACACCTTTACTACATTTTGGTTAGACATATGGTGTCATGAATTTGCTTTACAACATCAATTTCCATATTTGTTCTCAATTGTGCAGCATAGATCTATTTCTGTTGCTACAGCTTTTTCTAGGTCTTATCTACATTTGAAGTTCAAAAGACAACTTACTAGCATCTATTTATATATATGAATTAATGTAATTGAAACTTAAATTTTTGCACTTTACTCTTAATGATAATTTAGAGGATAAGCTGATTTGGAGATGGTCTAATAACAATCTCTTTTTAGTTAGTTCTTTTTATAAATGGATCCAATATGGGGTATCCCTAATAAGGAGTATCTCACTATCTGAAAATGTAAACTACCTCTTAAGATTAAAATATTTCTTTGGCTTGTTAGACAAAATAGAATACTAACTAAAGATAACTTGTCTCAAAGAGGCTGGCAAGGAGACACCACGTGTCTTTTGCTCTCAGCCTGAAAGTGTGGATCATTTGTTTGTCCATTGCTTCTATATTGGACTTATATGGAAATGAATTGCTAATTTTAATGGTTTTTTCCTTTTCCTTTCAAACAGTAGAGGACTCATGGCTTCTTGATGTTGTAATTCCTTTAAAAGACCGATTATTACTTGAGTTAATTAGAGGTGTTATTCTTTGGACTGTTTGGTTAGAGATGAATAAAGTATGTTTTAATGGTACCAGACCAGTCTCAGCCAAGTCATTGGGTTCCAGAATCTTATCTTTAACCTCATTTTGGTGTCAATCCCGTAATGATAATTCTTATTTAAAGTTTTCTCTCATATTACCCTCTGATGTTAAGGATCTTTCAAATTAGCTCTCGACAGAGGAGGAGGAAACAATAACTCTGCTCCTGGCCATGTCAGAGATAGGGGAGGACCTACCAGAGGATGCTGTTGTCACTCAGGTGCCTTCTGGGGAGGATGACCACCACTCAGATCTAATATCTGAAAGAAACCAAGACAATGAAGATGATCTCTCCATTAATTGGAGTGATTGGATTGACTTCTTGTTTTATCTTTTCTTTATCATGTCTCTTTTGTGATGAATTGTTTCTGTTAGGATAGTTATACTTTTGTTGGAGATTCAACTACTCTATTTTTATATATGTGATGATGTAAGAACAATTGTAAATCTTTAGTGCTTGTTTTAGGTTTCCATTTTGAATACATTTGGAAGTGCTATTTTGATTTCAATATGAAATCGGCGGTACAACGGAGTAATTTCAACAAAATCCAATTCCAAAAAAAAACATACATTTGTCTTCTAATGCAAATTTCAAAGCATTAAGTTCTTTTAATTATGAGAGGTGCTGGTGTTATATTTTCATAGAGTTCTGCAATTTGCTCATCTTTAATGATGTGCAGGAGCTCATGTTTCAGGATTAATGGCTGCGAACGTATTGCTTTAATTTCGACAATGACTTTACTTAGGGCACCCAAATTATATAATCATCCCTCGCACTAACTATTATTGGTAAATAACTAAATGTCTAAATACATAAAAAGTTAGTGGATGTGAAAAAGTTAGAAAATGAAGGGTAGATATGCCATGAGGTAGGTCCCCACATGATGTAATCACAGAGTGACCCGCTACACATGGATCTTGTTGATCACGCCTGACACATGACTTGAGTAAGGGTAGATAGGCCATGTAAGTCACCCTGAGCTTGTATATTTTTCATAAAATTTCAAAATTAAGAAGGAATCAACTTTGTGACCCTGAGCTTACTTGAGTCCGTCCCTGCACATGATAACCATAAAAGTAACCAGATACAACACTGAACCCGCCACATATATAGTAACACAAATAAATCATAAAACGCCTCACGGTCATGTCGTCCAAAATGTCGGCCGGCTTCACGATGCTAGAAAAAGCACTTAGAAAGTATATACAGAGAGAGAGAGAACTTATCATGAGACGATACTTTCCTTTTTCAATACAGAGGAGAAAAAGAATCAAAATTCTTCTAAGACACAATCATATCTAAAGGTCTTTTGGGCGGGGGGGGAGAATGCGCAGCTACCATGAGAGATATTTTTACATTATTGGGACCGTTCGTTTTACTTTGGCACAATCTCAACCATGATAATACTGCCCCTTCAGTCAGCACGAATCTCAAATCAGAGTAATCTCAACCGTAATATGCTGTAAAAGGGAACTTTACGGTACCGTCGAGGAAGGGACATTCTTTGGCGGGGGGACACTCGGTCATGCAAAATATGAGATATCTCGGAGGATACGCACTCGGAGGGAGGGGAGGGGCGATTGAATTTTTATATGCCCCCTCTTAATTTTCAAAATGGATCCATCTGGATTCAGATACTATGTTCAATAACATTTTCTTAATAATTTGGATATAAATACATAACATACTCAAATTTTCATTTTTAAAATTCAAACAGTCAATCTGAACGGTTAAATTTAAATATGATTTTCAAATAAAAATGTACTTATAAACCAAATTTTATATTTTTTTAAAACATTTACTATTTTTTAGATAAGTAAAAAATCATTTGATTTGAAAATTCTGAATCATCCAAAATAGTAATTAATGATATTTTCGAAATCCTACATACTAATTAATTTAACTAGTTTCGATTCAGATTCAAGTCAAAACCAATTTTCACCGATAATAAGAGTTTGGTGCAAAGGGAAAATACCATGCATGTACATGTTGTCATTATGTTGTAATTTGTATCCTGGCAATTAATTAAGTACTTAGATTGTAATGGACAGTGTTTAATTAGGGGTCTAGACACTAACACAAATTAATATGGGCACAAGGAGCTAATTAATATTATCAGTTTTAATAATACAAAAGTTTGTCTCTTTCTTAGTTACCGTATATTGAAGTTTACGCAATTTTACAATCTCTACTTGATTTATTTGGATCGTATATAAAGATATAAAATCACCCCCAATAAATGTCCATCCCATGGTTTATGAATAATAATTCTCTAGCACAAGAAATCTCATCTATTTCCACTGAAAATCAAGAGGATGGATCAATTGTTTCTATTTTTTTTTATGTCTCTATCGTGTCTTTATTTTTAAAACTACAATAATTTAAATTTTAAAATTTAAATGTCAAATAAAACAGTTAGATATGATCTATATCATTAATACAAAAGATTTATCCACTTTGTTGGTTTAAAACCAATAATTTCCCACTGGGAATCATGTGCCTTTAACATCAGATCAAAGATAAGTTCTGATTTTTAGTTTTTTTTAAAAAAATGCAGGAAACTGCCCTTTCAAAGGAGAAAGGGGAGGTAATACAGTTAGTTAGAAAGAAAATTTTTAAATTATTGTTTATTCAAAGGTCAAAAATTCGATTCCTCTTATAACTTCGCAGCTTATGTGAATGTTTAAAAAAATAAGAAGAGACAAGTTGGAAAGAAACGAGGTAAACGAATCATGCAATACTTTTGTTAATTTCTTCCGCCTTTTTCTGACTTTTACTTGATATTTTAAACAGAGATAATATATCTAGTGGTTTGACGATCCTATGAATGCGGTCTAGACTTGTAGTTCAGGTACATGATTTAATGATTTATATGAAACCGAAACTAAATTAATTATTTATTTCTTAAAAAAGAATAGTAGGCACGGGCCTACTATTTTGTTCTTATTATTTTTTTAACCCAAACGGACTTTGATCAGATGCGCCGCCGTAATCCAAATTGATTTGTCTTAAAATCATAGTGAAGGCATTTTTATTTTTATATTTAACACACTGCGCCATTGTCATTTGCCAATAGTCAAGGTATCTTTTACATGCCATATGGTAATCGACAAATATTAATTACAGCACGCCATTTATATTTTCAACCAAATTCATTCATTCCATTGCTACCAATATAATTAATTTTTTTTACCACTTGATCTTATACTAAATGAATTCGAAACTTCCAAAAAAATTCATGTACATATATACATCACTCATGAAGTAGATGGATTTTAACGGTTTGAATTCATCGTTTGAAGACAAACCGATAGACTCTCTTGGTGAGCACATTAGAGCATCTCCATTCCAATAAACGTTTAGCAATTAATTTGGGTCACGTCACTGAGTTTAGCAATTAAAGGGATTCTTAATTTCTAAATCACTCCATCTCAGAAATTTAATTAGAGTTGTTTTTAAAGCAAACTTGCTAATTTAAAAACTGTGGTACATCCCAACAATTATATTAGCAATTAACACATTATATTAGCAATTTAAAAGAAATCACCATTGTAGATGCTCTTACATTCATGTATTTGCAGACTAGATTTTTTTTCTTGCTCACAAGATCATGTTTTTATACATTCATGTATAGAAAAATATAATTATTTTTGGAACACAATATAATGAGGTGCATACGCTGCGGTTACTCTTGTAAGAGCGCAGAAGATCCGAACAGCCTAATATGAATATGAAAAGCCAAAGCCCCACACAATCTGAGACTGGATCCTTGACCAAAATATGGTTTTGCTGTTGCTGTCACTGCAAAAGGCTTAAGACTACCCATGTGGAGGTGGGCCAGGCCCATGGCAATTTCTCAAAACAGTTAACAATGCCCTGGCCCATTGGTTGGTCTGTGGTACCCACTCAAGAGGAGAGACGATTGTTTCCTTTCCTTTTCTCATTTATTCCTCCCTTCTTCAGTTTCTTCTTCTGCATGTGCGCCTCTTTGTCTCTAAACAACCCTATCATTTTCTCCTACCTTTCTTATCTTCTTAACTTTTCTTTATTGTTTATATGTTTCATTTTGTAGTAAGGTTATTGACATGCGCGGCGTTAACTCATGAATGATAAGTATGTTAACACATTAACTGTCGGATATGTACTAAGATTAACACATTAATTGTTAAGTGTAAAGCAAGACATGTATCCGACATACGATACATCCGAGTTATTACAACATGACTAATACACTAAAGTCGGTGTTCAAAATCCTCGACACTAAGTACACTTAGTTGTCTCAGGTTACTCACTATGATAACGCGTTAACTTCGGGTTACGTGCCCGGGATAGGTGACCGACATATCTTTAACCCAAGATATAGATAACATTTAATGAAGTATGTTTTATGAGTTATTCACTCTCAAGTCGCAAGCATCTTGCTGATGCATTCCGACTTCGGGGGCTAATGATAGGGCCATGTTCCACAGGCCCTTTTTACTTGTTCCAAATTGGGCCATGAAAGACTGGGATTCGGACCTTTACAAGGCCAACCCGACGTCATACGAAAAAGCCCAAAGATTCACTAAACTGGGGCCCAGCTCGGAGGCCTCAAAAGCATGCAGCCCGAATATAGGTTAAGGCCGACCGACATACGGGATAGCCGTAGAAACGGCTAGCTTAATGCCCACGTCCCAGTAACGGACGAGATAACTGCCCACGTTCTCCCATAAATGCCCGAGATGGCAGTTATGGCTAGACTATATAAGGCAGTGATTCCCATGAAACAGGGGACGCAATTTTCACATAGAGAGAATATACAGGTTAGAGTCAGAATCTCTCACACGCCACCCCGAGTTCGTAACTCAACTCGCACCTCGGCCTGTCATCTCCTGACAGGACGATTCCAACTCAGCCCATAATTATCATACGGACTCATCTCCCGAGATAGGACGTATCAACCACCGTGGGGCCACGCCTAGCTCGCTCAACGAATTAGATGGCTCATCCATCCACATCGACCCTGCTCCCTCCGGGAGTGACAACCCCTCCAGGAATAACAATCACACCCCCTCCCGGGGTGACGCCACCAACAGTGAACGCTTCGCAGAGCCAACCTCTAGGGGCGAGGCCTAGCAGCTCAATGGTGCGACCCCATGGTCCCCAATCTGCTCAACCTCGTCGCACGAGCCCCGATGTCACTCGACCTCGGTTCACCGAAGGAAACACTACCATGCCACTCCACACCGAGCACAATCAAATGGCTGGTACATTTCACAATCAGGTAAACGGTACTTATTACAATCCGATAGGGGGTACCTATCAAATACCGTACATACCGTACTACCAAACACCGTTGTACCAATATGGCGCGACCCCCTACACACCTTACACTCCAATTGGTCCCCAATATGGTACGATCCCATATGTTGCACCCTCCGGACAATGGGGGCCGGGAGGTACCCAGGGGATGTACCGCATGACGGGTCCCACTCCATATTCTCAGCAAATGCCAATACGGCCTACAATGCCTGTACCTCGGCCGTTATCGGCAAATCGTGTCCACAGCCGAGCAGTAAATGTCTCCCCGAGGAACCTGGGCTCTCAATTTATACAATGCCGAACCGGTAACGAGACAGATACTCCTTCACTACCAGAGCAACAGGTCCAATCCGAGCGCAGGGACCAGAATGCCGTACCAACAGGGGTACACCCCGATGTGGGAAGACGCCCAGAAGGTCAGGACGAGAATAGGGGACCTCATCCTGAGGAAGAACCACATGCCGCAGGTCCCGAGATCCACCGTATCAACGAGCGAGGGTCAGCCTATCAAGGCGGAGGGCCAAGAACCTCTCGCCGAGAACAGTCTCGCTCCCATAGAGAACGTAACCAGAGTCCGCCCCGAGGTCGGGATAGAACACGCCGCGATGAACGAAGAAGGAGGCGGCGATCACCTACCCCTACCCGAGGTATCAGCATGGCTCAGGTCGAAGAACTGATTCAAGCCAGACTTGCGACCAAACTGGCTGACCTCGAGTCCCAAAAGGCAGGCTCCTATTCTCGCCCTATGGGAATCGAAGATGGCCCGTTATCCAGAGATATCTACCGCCATTCCATGTCGGATTTCAAGTATCCGGCAACCCTTCCCAGCTTCCGGGGTAGTGGAGATACACAGGATCCGCACAACTTTGTGTACGGGTTCCTTGAGCGACTCCGCCTTCTCGGAGCTACTGATGCCATCATGTGCCGAGTCTTCACCACCTGTTTGACTGGAGAAGCGTGGGACTGGTACATGACACTACCTCGGAGATCCATCAACAATTCGAGGACTTCGCAAAGCTGTTCTTAGAAAGATACACGATTATCAAACCACCAGCAAGCCACATGCGAGATGCTTCTGGACATCGTCCAGGGACAGCGTGAAAGAACAGGTGCGTTTGTCAATCGTTTCATACAAGCATCTCGGAGAATTCAGAACCTCAATGAAGAATTCGCCTTAGCCGCCATCAAGAAGGGACTCCGCAAAGGAGGTCCAGGAACCTTGCGTTACGAAGCCCACATGAAGAAGATGACCACTCTTAGAGAATTTGTAACCTTTGCGGAAGGTTACATCCGTGCCGAGGACGACAATGGGAGTCCCACGAGACCTCGATCTCGATCTCCCCGCCACCAAACTAACAGACAGCCGGCTCCGGATAGGTTTCGCCACCAAAGGGAACCTCGGAGAAACCAACCAAACCGACCAACCGAGCAAGAACACAAAACTGGCACTGAAGGATACCGCCAACACTTCGTACGGTATGCACCTCTCACTAAGAAGCGGCATGAGATGTACAACATCATAGAAGGCATGTTCGACCTCCCTCCGCCATTGCCTGAAAACATTTTCACGGTACAAGACAACTCCCAGAAGTGCGAGTACCACGGATTCAATGGACACTCCACCGCAGATTGTCTTCAACTCAAAGACATCCTGGAGAGACTTGCCCGAGAAGGTAAGCTGATCGAGTTCATCAACCCCGACTTCTTCAGAAAATTCTCCAGGAAATACAACGGCAAAGGTAAAATTTTCAAGAAACCCATTCCCTACAGACAGGACTATACTGGCCCTCGAGTAGGAGAAGCCGGTCCCCAAACCCGGGATAGTCCCGAGAACAGACGCCAAGAGAGGCAGAACAGTCCTGTCATCAATGTGATTAGTGGAGGCCATCGCGGGACCATCCGAAGACTCTCACCTCGCGACAATCAAAAACCATACCCCACCATTCTACAGGTTGACACCGACAAAAAACGGCCCCGACCTGAAGAGGCAATATCCTTTTCAGAGAAAGACCTAGGCGAGATTTCTAGCCCACACGATGATCCCGTTGTGCTGAACCTCAAGATTAACACACATCGGGTTAAGAGGGTATTAGTTGATACGGGAAGCTCAGCAGACATCCTGTATTTATCGGCCTTCACACAAATGGGCCTCAACACTCGCGCCCTCCAACAACACATTTCACCCTTGATAGGTTTCACGGGTGATACCCTTCAACCTCGAGGAATGATGCCACTCAAGGTGACATTCGGCACATTTCCTCGAATAGTGGAAGTCATGGTGGACTTCCTCATCGTCAACGCTCCTTCCGCATACAATGCGATACTGGGAAGAACAACCTTGAACAAAATAGGTGCGATTATTTCCCCTTCACACTTAAAAATCAAGTTCCACACTGATAACGGGATAGGAGAAGAAAGCGGCCAGCAACAGGTGGCACGCGAGTGCTACATGACTTCGGTTCAAGGTCAAGGAGGCTCTGTTCACCAGGTCGACCAATCCGACGCCAAAACAAACCAACAGCGGTTGCGCTCGAGCGCTGACTTTCTACCTCCAAACACCGACCTGGCACTAGATCCAGTGGATAAAGCCGAGGCAAAAACTTCCCTTGAGCCCGCTGACGAAGTCGAACAACTCGATTTGGGCCAAGGCAGAACGCTCAACATCGGCAAAGCAGTCCAGGGACAAGCAAAGGACGAACTCATCAAGTTCCTTCGAGAAAACCAGTCCGTTTTTGCCTGGACAGCGGCCGACATGCCAGGGATTCCGAGGTCAATAGCGGAACATAGACTGCATATCAAACCGGGTTCAAAACCGGTTAGGCAGCGAAAACGTAACATGGGGGAAGAACGGCAGCAGGCCGTAAAACGTGAAATCCAGAAGCTACTTGACGCTGGTTTCATCAGAAATGTCGAGTGTCCAGAATGGACAGCCAATCCCGTGCTTGTCAAGAAGTCCAACGGTGACTGGCGTATGTGCATCGATTACACCGATCTCAATAAGGCATGTCCCATGGATCCGTTCCCTTTGCCCAAAATCGACCAACTGGTCGATTCCACCTCGGGGCATGCCTACCTCAGCTTTATGGACGCGTTCTCCGGGTACAATCAAATCCGGATGAATCAAGACGACGAAGAAAAGACTGCTTTCACTACCAACTCGGGGCTATATTGCTACCGGGTAATGCCCTTCGGGTTACGCAATGCTGGGGCCACTTTCCAACGCATGGTCAATACAGTGTTCCAGGAACAGATCGGACGGAATGTAGAGGCGTATGTAGATGACCTGCTTGTCAAGAGCATGTCCGACTTCGAACATGTCCGAGATCTTCGAGAGACCTTCGCGACACTGAACTCAGCCAGCATGAAACTCAACCCAAAGAAGAGTTTTTTTCGGACTAACTGGCGGTAAATTCCTCGGTTTCATGGTTTCTATGCGAGGTATAGAGATCCATCCCTCCAAGTCACAAGCCATCCTCGATATGAAGCCACCTCGGAACCTCAAAGAGCTACAATCCCTTACGGGGAAGTTGGCTGCCCTCAACAGATTCATTGCCCGATCCGGGGACGTCTGTTTCCCGTTCTTCAAAGCCATGCGCAAATCGGCCAAGTTCGAGTGGACAGAGGAATGTGCCATGGCCTTCGAAAAGATAAAAGCATATCTTGCCAATCCACCATGTCTCAGCAGGCCTACAGCGGGCGACGTCCTCGTGTTGTATTTGGCAACGTCGGGTCATGCAGTAAGTGCTGCCCTTGTTCGAGAAGAAGGGCGAGATCAGAAGCCAATTTACTTCGTCTCACATGTACTCCGAGATGCTGAAACCAGATATTCTCAGATTGAAAAGGCAGCATATGCTCTGGTCATAGCTGCAAGGAAATTGAGGCCTTATTTTCAATCCCATTCCATCAAGGTTTACACCGGGATCCCCCTCAAGAAGGCATTTGCGAACTTCGACTCATCCGGGCGATTGTTGGCTTGGGCGCTCGAATTATCAGAGTTCGATGTTTCCTTCCACCCCCAGAATGCACTAAAATCTCAGATCTTCGCTGATTTCATCGCCGAATATTCTGGAGTTCCTCCCGAATCTGAGGGACGTTGGACAATCCATGTCGATGGCGCCTCTTCTTTACAAGGGGCAGGAGCCGGGGTGTCCCTTGCTGGCCCACAAGGGGAGACCCTGAACTATGCTCTTCACTTCCAGTTCCCAGTAACAAACAATACCGCTGAATATGAGGCCATGATAGCAGGCCTCAAGCTAGCCAAAGAATTGGGCGCCCGTGAGGTTCATCTCCGCAGTGACTCCGAGTTGGCGGTCAAACAAATCAATGATGAATGCCGAGTTATGGATGAGAAGTTACGCAAATACCGACAACAATTCCATCTGCTCAAAGGTCATTTTGATGAAGTCAATATTCAGCATGTCTCGCGCAACAAGAACTGCCAAGCTGATGCTCTATCCAAACTCGGTGCCGCGGGTAATCTGGACAAAGATCGCCCCGTAATTGTTATGGATATCCCAGAATCCAGCATCAATCTTGAAACCACCAATGTACTTGCCATCAATGACCCCGGGGAATCCTGGTATACCCCGATGTGGAACTTCCTCAACACCGGAGTTCTCCCCACTGATCAATTGGAAGCCAGACGATTGAAAAGAATCGCACCAATGTATTCTCTATTCAACAACCACCTCTACAAACGGGGGTACGTACGACCTTGGCTCAAGTGTCTTAATGAGGAGACAGCATCGAAAATGCTATCTGAGGTACACGAAGGCGTCTGTGGCAGCCATCAAGGAGCAAAAACTCTTGCCAAACGAATCCTCAGAGCCGGTTTTTACTGGCCAACCATGCAGCAGGACGCGGCTAACCTAGTCCGGAAATGTGAGCGATGTCAATACCATAGCAAATTGAGTAACATCCCAGCTTACGACCAGATATCCATCTCGGGAGCTTGGCCTTTTGATCTATGGGGGATAGACATAGTCGGGCCGTTTCCCAAAGCTGTTGGACAGCGCCGTTGGATTATCGTAGCCGTTGAATATTTTACTAAATGGGTCGAAGCTGAAGCGTTATCAACTATCACTGCCGCAGCGGCGGAGAAGTTCATCTGGCGGAACATCGTTTGTCGTTTTGGCATACCGCACGCCCTCATCTCGGACAACGGAACGCAGTTCAACGCCGCACGCACTATGACGTTCCTCTCTAACCTAGGAATTCAGAACAATTTTACCTCGGTCAGCCACCCTGCTAGTAATGGTTTAGCAGAAGTCACAAACCGTACCATTCTGGATGGCCTCAAGAAGAAAGTTGCCGAGAACAGAAAGAATTGGCCCGACATACTTGACGGAATTCTGTGGGCCTACCGAACTACACCTCGAGAAGCCACACAGCAAACCCCGTACTCTCTGGTATTCGGAATGGAAGCAGTCACGCCAATGGAAATGATGGAGCCATCTCTCCGAACTTTGACATATTCCTCCGACAACAACCGCGATGCACGCGCTGCAGAACTTGACCTCATCACAGAAGGTCGGGAGAAAGCCCGCATCCGCACCATGGAGTATCAACGCAGGGTTAAACGTGCATTTGACAAGCACGTGGTACCTCGGAAATTCCAGCCAGGCGACCTCGTACTTAAAACCGTAGATGCGACCGGCAAGCATGTCAGCAAGCTTGCTCCTCAATGGGAAGGTCCCTTTAAGGTCATTCGCCCACGAGGTCAAGGCGCTTACGAGTTAGAAGACCCGAGTGGTTTCACACTCACTCGCCCGTGGAACACTTGCCACTTGAGAAAGTTTTACACTTAGTGATTTTCGTTTTCGTTTATGTTTTTAATAGATTCGATGTGCTCAGGGCGAGATAAACCTTTGTTTTTCGTTTTCAATTCCATGTATTCACTTAGACCAGGATGCAAATTTTTTGTATGGTTCTAAGCTGTTATCAATATATGATATTATTTATGATTGTGTTTCATTTACTGGGTCCGAGATGTATGCACGAAAGCCTTTTAGGCAACGAAATTAATCTCGGGTACTACACCCGAGATACACAACAAATTACGATAGTCCTAAGGGACGACGACTGTTTTACCAGTAACATACATCATGTCGAGAACATTTATCGAAAACCCCTTGGGGTAACGCATACGTTATCGCGACATACCTGTTCCCCCACTTTGACCATTTTGTCAAGAATAAAAATAAAGGGGAGCAAGGATACACAACCAAGCATATTTCACATGTTCGCAAAGAAAAAGCAAAGCATACAATCGAGATAAATTCGACTGAAAAGAAATCAAGCAAAGAAACATGCGATTAAAACAAACAGGTACATTTTAGTTGTTCTGTTAAACCCCCACATCTCGGGGGTACCAAATACCATATTACATCTCAAATTTGTTAAACCCCCACATCTCGGGGGTATATATATAAAAAAAAACAGTACATTACAACACAATTCTGTTAACCCCCACATCTCGGGGGTGCAAAAGGAACAGTGCACATTTCAACAACTTTAAAAATCCCTACATCGCGGGGTACGAATATCTTACTCCTATCGGCGTCGCATCTAAGGCTTAAGAAGATCCTTCCTACAAACAAAATCAAACAAGTAGTAAGGTCAAGCTTGGATGAAACACCTCGATGATAGTAATAATAAAATCGTTACTTACATGAGGGAGAGGAGTTCGGCCTTACGGAAGCATCTTCTTCTCCACCACGCGGAGCGTTAAAAAGAGTTGCATCCAATTCATCCTCTGACCCCTTGTATCGATGCAGGGTATTACCCTCCTCGGCATTTCCCACCTCGACATCATCTTCGGCATCCCTTACTTCGGTGTCATCCTCTTCCCCTTCGGAAGAAGAATCAGAGGGATGGTTTTCAATCTCCACTACAGGGGCACCATCAGGAAGGTCGAGATGTTCCGGCCATTTGTCCTTGGGCCAAGGGTGAACAATTCCCGAAGGATGATGATTCTCGAGTTGGAGTTCCTCCTTGAATAAGGAGCCATCCGGGTTCAGAAATACATCATTTTCTTCATCCCAACCATAGCTTGATAGATCCCTGACAACGAGTTTTTCCGACTCCACCGACGTGAACCCGACGTGCTCGGGTTTAAACGGATAAAAACCGCCCATCAGGTTGAGATAATCATACACGGTTTGTGTCATCATATCCTTCATTGCGTACGGGACGGCTCGCGCGAAGGCTTTGCTGCCTAAGAACTTGCTGAGATGTCTCTTTGGCAAGTTCTGCGCTTCATCCCGTATACGGGCATTTTCCGATTTCGCCTCTTCCAACTCCTGGGTTCGGGCCTCAAGCTCGGACTTAAGACGAGCCACTTTGCTCTTGTGCCTTTCCATCTTGCGCTTATAACGCTTCGCTTTCGCCTCGGCTTCCTGGCGCTCGGCATCAAGCCTCATACCCGTGTACCGAGCAAGCTCGTATTTCGCCTCGTTTACAGCAGCTTGACCAGTGGCTACCCTCCTCTCTTTGTCCTTATTTTTGGCCAGCTCCATAAAATGGTTCCTCTCTAGAATCGCCTTATTCAGCGTTTCCTGGTCAGAAGTAACAACAAGAGCATCGCGCTTCTCATTGATAAACGAGTCCTTGAGGAACCCGAAGTAAACCCCGGCTTCATGCAGCGACCTCAACACTTGATCCACAACTTGGTCGGGATTTTCCTCAGCCCACTTCTTTTGATATTGGGTGGTGGTGAGTCTAAACGTTTCCCGAGCATACGCAGCCCGGACCTCGGGATGATCCTCCTCTTCTTGCATCCGCGAATACCCAGGAAGGTAGCCTAAAAAGCTGTCTGGAAAACCCTGAGAAATCTCGGTTCCCCACACAAACCCGGTACGACCTCCTTGCTCAGAAATTCGTGACTCGAGGAATTTTTTGTGATCCTCCGCGGGATCCCACACGTCGCCCGCGGCGTCCTCAATAATCTTCTCTAGTTCTTCCTCTGCAGCGATAAGTTGATCTTGATAGGGTCCTTCAGACTCGGGCTTCCCCAAAAGAATCTTCTGTCTCTTGGACTCGGGCTCTTCTACCGCAATTCCTTTCCCCTTATCTACCCTTGTAACGCTCAGGGGGATGTCCTTCCTCTTTTGAGAACCCCCGGGTTTGGAGGAACCAGAGGCGCCGCCTTTCGTGCTTTTGACGGCAGCAGCAGATTTGGAGGATGACTTCGGAAGAACCGCTGTATTACTAGAAAGCACCAATTTTGGAGCCTTCCGAACCTTGGCAGGACCCGACTTGGGAGTATTCGGAACCCCCGCCTTTTTAACGAAACCGTCCTCGGGATTAGCGAAGATCGGAATTGGACGAATAGCCTTCCAGGGCAGTGCCATAAAACCACGGCCTGCGACATAAGAAGTATGCAAGAATTAACAATTTATCCATAACAAAACAAAATAAAAGAGCATATGCGATATGTAGACATATCGGTACAAATTCAAAAAATACTAACTTGTGAAATAATCATCAAGAAGCTTGACAATTTTTAATTCATCCGATATCAGAGGTGGACGAGACCTCGGGATCAAACTTTCCTTTTTTAAGGGGCGCCAAATCCTTCGTATTTCATTAAAACACTTCAAATCGGTGGGATTCTGAAGATATACCCACCCATGATTCCAATCCTCAGCCTTGGACAATCTGTCAAACAACGTAACTTTACCACGCTTCCGAAGTGCAAGATGACTCTCATTATTATACAAGGGAGCAAAATAATGAAAGAACAATCCTATACTCGGGAAATGTGACCTTAACTCGGGCAGGAAATCAAATAAAAACTTAAAACTCATGATATAACACCATGCGGGTGCGGTTAGCTGCGCAGGGACCACATCAAGATGTCGTAATACCCCCCGAACGAACTTAGAAACCCTTATTTTGAAACCGCATTTCGGCATTTTCCAATATATGCACATCCCGAGATTCGAGTCATGCGCTCGGTCATCCGGGCCCGGGACTCTCAACTGCAGTGCATGTCGCGGATATTCCTCCCTATCCGCTTCATCCACGAGTTCATCATAAAAGGCATCAGCGTAAGCCTTATATTGGACGACCAATTTAGGAGAGATACCGGCGGATACTTCAAAAATTGAATCATCCTTATGACCATCACGGGGAGCAGTAGATTTTTTTCCGGCCTTCGCAGGCCCCCGAGACGTTCCTGCGGAGGTTACCACGAGTTCTCCCCGAGATGGACTTTCTCCATCCCCTTCATTTCCTTCGCGGTACTGTTGAGATAGTGGGGGGGACTCCCACGAAGCAGTGGGCGACGAATCCCGAGGTCCTCCTTGTTCCTCGGCCATTTCTAAATTTATGAAGAAACAGGATTGGCTTAGGTACTCGCTACTCTCTATTTCTATGGTATTACGTTTACTGAATTATCAATTTTTACGCAATTAAGCCACTAATCCTAAAGGCTGATAACCTCACCATATTTAAAGTGGTCAACTACATTACAGTCAACCTCGGCAATGTCCATATATAGTCACAAATGAGGTTAATGGATGTTTGGTCGACTACCGAGGTGATAAATAATTACCTTATATTGAAATTCTTAACAACTCGATCTTCGTCTGACGTCGTTTCCACAGTGTTCTGAGCACTCTCAACTTCCTCCACTAATACCGAGATTCTCTTTGCTCTTTCGCTCCGAGATCAATTTTCTCACAATAAACGATAATGAATGAATGAGACGGGATAAGGAATATATATAAGGGTCCCTCTTTTTCCCGCTCAAAACCTACACGAATTTCGAAAGAGATCCACGAAGCGTCGCGTTTCACCATGGCGACGCCTCGATTCCCGCGCCGTATCAAGGGACTCGGGCCCTTACCGAGTTGACACGTGCCAGGTGTCATGCGGGGATTGCGCCGTAACCTCGTATATCTGACTAATTTGACGGTTGATTTGATGGCTGACGACGGTTAACGGAAGACGAGGCGTCGACGTAATTAATGCCGACACACTATATATATAACCTCCGTCTCCCTTTAACGGGACATCCAGCGATCCCAGATATAATTTCTAATTCGAATTGTAGTAAGATGGCGACTAACAAAAACATAAAGGACGAGGTTAAGAAGGAGAAAGAAGACATCCCATCACCATACACATCTCCCCAACATCAGAACCCCGAGGTCAACATCAAACAACCCCCAATTAACTTGGGGAAAGAAGAAGACGACCCGTTAGCCTGGGATAAGTGTGCTGTTTGTCGAACCCGAGGGAACTATCGGCACATGTTCCATTGTGATGGATGTGAAGAAGCTTTCCATCCCGGATGTCTGGCCCGCAGATCACCTCGGAACCATGATGATCCCCGCTTCACATCCTTCACCTGCAGGAGATGCCGGGATCAAGAACGCCGGGTCAAGCGCTCCCGCCTTGAATCGCAGCAGCCATATATAGAATATCGCGGGAATAGCCCGCCTTTTGTCAAGTATTTACTTTTCGAATTTACTCATATGTTTATATCGTGACATTCAGCCGAGATCTTTATCTCGTGTTGTTAGACTTAATATGTATGTTTCTCGTATAAGAATGTCATTAATGCTTGAATACCGTCTAACGTGAGTCAGTTTGACTACCTCGAAAACGCCGAAAAGCTTGTCATATCATATCACTTACACAACGCCCAATGACATTTATGGTTAGTAGCTGGCGGCTACATATTTAGGCAATATGGCCCACATCATTTATGGCAATATTTTCTCTAAACGACTATAAATACCAGACTCACCATACAGTAAAGGGCACATTTTTACTCTGCACCTTTTACCATTCCTTAAAACCTTCGAGATGCCTTTCAAGAGAGTTGTTTCCAAGAACAAAACACCCCTTGATCATGGTCATAGCCGTGATGTCGAACCATCAAGGTACGGCCACAACATACCTCCCCTTACTCCTCAACATTCTCGGGACACAGTACGGGCCCTATCTCGGCCTGAGAGATGGACCCTCCTCCAACATTTTCCCGAGAAAGATTTGGATTGGATGCTCGCGAATGAGGACCTACAAATCAGTGACTTTATTGACTTCACCCTTGCTAGTGCACCCTTGTTCACCAAGGAAGACGAGAACAACATTTATAAATTCAATCTCGAGCCCAAGTTGCGTAGGTGCATCATCTGCCGCAACAAAGAAGACAAGCATGAGATGGTGAAATGTCGGATGTGCTGCAAGTGGAGTTGCTTCACCCATTACGACATCCAAGGTCGGTCGGACCCCCGACGTCGGTTTTGGAAATGTCCTGGGTGCTTATCACGCAATCCCGGAGGTCCAACATTACACACCGCCACCGAACCCGAGCTCATATCGGATAACCTCTTTGAGGATACTGACAATGAGGGGATGTAAGTGTGATTTTCAACTTAGAGATACAACATCACGCCCGTCTCTTTGCAGAGCTTGAACAACGCGGTGCTAGGAAGGCGTGACAAATAAAAGTGGAAACATACTTCCAGGCGCGGCGTTAACTCATGACTCATGTCCAAATTTAGATAGGCGTTGTATGATTTCGATATTTTACTCGATCGAGGCGTTGTATGATTTCGATGTTTTCTTATATATTTATGCTTTTTCTACTGTTACAATATCATTGAATCCTTATCATTTCTAAGATTCACTTCTTTTACTAATCGTTGACTAACTCGGATACCATGTCGCCTAAAAAAAAAAAAAAAAAAAAAAAAAAAAAAATGCATGAATGATAAGTATGTTAACACATTAACTGTCGGATATGTACTAAGATTAACACATTAATTGTTAAGTGTAAAGCAAGACATGTATCCGACATACGATACATCCGAGTTATTACAACATGACTAATACACTAATGTCGGTGTTCAAAATCCTCGACACTAAGTACACTTAGTTGTCTCAGGTTACTCACTATGATAACGCGTCAACTTCGGGTTACGTGCCCGGGATAGGTGACCGACATATCTTTAACCCAAGATATAGATAACATTTAATGAAGTATGTTTTATGAGTTATTCACCCTCAAGTCGCAAGCATCTCGCTGATGCATTCCGACTTCGGGGGCTAATGATAGGGCCATGTTCCACAGGCCCTTTTTACTTGTTCCAAATTGGGCCATGAAAGACTGGGATTCGGACCTTTACAAGGCCAACCCGACGTCATACGAAAAAGCCCAAAGATTCACTAAACTGGGGCCCAACTCGGAGGCCTCAAAAGCATGCAGCCCGAATATAGGTTAAGGCCAACCGACATACGGGATAGCCATGGAAACGGCTAGCTTAATGCCCACGTCCCAGTAACGGACGACATAACTGCCCACGTTCTCCCATAAACTCCCGAGATGGCAGTTATGGCTAGACTATATAAGGCAGTGATTTCCATGAAATAGGGGACGCAATTTTCACATAGAGAGAATATACAGGTTAGAGTCAGAATCTCTCACACGCCACCCCGAGTTCGTAACTCAACTCACACCTCGGCCTGTCATCTCCTGATAGGACGATTCCAACTTAGCTCATAATTATCATACGGACTCATCTCCCGAGATAGGACGTATCAATATTAGAAGAGGTTCATTTGACAATCTTCAAAATAAAGTTTTAATTTAATATCAAACATTATAGGCATGGTCTATATTTTTCACATGTTTATATAAAATATGATAGAATTTGGTATAGGTTTTACCAAACATCAAATGATTTGAAGTTTCAAAGATCCGAAATTAACGGTTCATTGATGCACATCAAACAATACTTAAATCGTATAAAATTGTACTCTTAGGTTATCCATATGTCCAATGACATCTATAAATTTACTTCTCAACTTTTAAAATGTATTTGATTTTTAAAAATTAATTATCAAGATTGTTATAATAATCACTGTTAAGTGATTCCTCTTTCAATTATATCACAGAGATCAAACTCGTCCATATCTTAATAAAGATAGCTTTGCATTTGACATTTTATTTTAAAGGGGGAATTTCATGTATATCCCTCAAAAGTTTCAATATTACGTATTTATCCCTCTAAAATCAATAATTACGTATTTATCCTTACAAATTATAGAAACTCACATATTTGTCCAATCTAACTCTATTATATATCAAATATCTCCAAAAATAATTAAATAATATTTTTTTAAACAATAAAATTTATTTTACAATATTAATTAATATTGTAATGACCACTATACCCTTTCTTCCTCTCTCCCTTTAATCTGTTGAGTCTTGAGAGCGCCAAAACATCCCGCCTCTTCTCTCCAAACACGCTCACATAATCTCCCGGCTCTTCTCTCGAATTTTGCCCCCGCCTTTCCTCATCTCTCGATTTCAGTTTTGGTACTGGTATGGTTCAGTGTTGGTACTGGTACGGTTCAGTGTTGGTACTGGTACGGTTCAGTGTTGGTACTGGTACAGTATTGTTCAATATTGGTACTGATACGATTTAATACTGTTCTCTAACACAGTGGCCTTAGAAGGGAAAATAAAAGAAGGGTAAAATGGGAATACATAGAAAATTAATGTTAAATATAATAGATTGGACAAATATGTGAGTTTCTATAAATTGTAAGGATAAATATGTAATTATTGATTTTAGAGGGATAAATACGTAATATTGAAACTTTTGAGGGATATACATGAAATTCCCCCTATTTTAAAATAAGTGCTCGTGTGAATTCTGATTCTATTCTTTAATAAAAAAAATTGCGGAAATTAAACTTGTGCTTATTTGTAGAAAAGGGAACTGTAATTCTTGCAAAGACAATATTGATCGGATATGTTTCATGACGTGGATTGGTTCCCTACTACTTTTTTATGTGCAAAATGTTTACAAACTTGAGGAGCGTTGAATCCATGTTCTTGTTCCAATATACAACTTTGGATTTTGATTTTTTTTTTTTGGCTTATGACTAATCTAACACAAGAAAAAAAAAAACCATGGATGTTATAATAGAGGTAATATATCTTAGCAACAAAAAGAAAGAAAAATGAGTGAGGTTCTGATAATATGCATATTACACAACGGTCTGCGTTATAGATTTATATCTTTCTTTTTAAAGTTTAAATAATCGATCTGAATCATTCATGATCTTTATATACAAATACACTTGCAGATTAAATTTTAGAATTTTTTTACTATTTCTTTAAATAAGTAAAAAATCACTTGATTTGAAAATTCTAAACCATTTAAAAATAACAACTTTCTACCTATCTAAAAAAGTAGTATTTTTTTTTAAATATACAATTTTGTCTACGTGTACATCTTAATACGAAGATTTGAACTATTTAAACTTAAATAATTTAAATATAAATTCATAGTCCGAGTCAATCCGTAATATGTATATTACCATAGATTCACTAAAAAAACATACTTCCCTTTCTTCAAACAATCTTTGGTGACAATGGGTCCCTAAAATAGACTACAAAATATGAGCTTTTAACATCCTT
>JAJGRW010000739.1:204570-243141 GCA_025461045.1 Carex parvula
ATGTTACTATTTAGAAGCTTCATATTCGTTTGCTAGTACTTTTATTAGACGCTGTCAGTCGGGATACAGTCTCTGTGCTCCAAATAATTTTTTTTTTTTTTTTGAAGGACCGGCCCGTAGGCATTAATATTATGAAAAACAGTAAGAATTACAAATAGGTTCGCTCTTGTGAGTTTGGCCCTCCTGAATAGGCTTTAAGCAGCAATCTTTTTTAAAAAAAAAAATTACATCCTCCTACCTAGTCAAAGCAAAGAAAGTTCTATCTATTCCTGCCGGACCTCCAGTTCCAGTACCGCTATGCATAGTACTATAGACTCACTCTTTGAAACTTATTATTTTAAAATATAGTTTATTTTGCGAAACAAGTTTAAAATAATAACCTAATATCTTTAACTTAAAACCCAATAATGCATTATCTGTGTTTATCCTCACATGGTATCAAGTAATAATAGAAGGTTCAAAGAATTCCTGTTTGATACCGGGCTCAACGATTTGGGATTCAAAGGCCGCGCTTTTACATGGACTAACAAACAAAACACCTCCGAGGATAAACACAGATATAAATGCCTATCGGGAGGATAAACATTAGGTAAACATGGTAAAGTTATTAGGTATCAAGTAAACATTAGGTAAAGTTTATTATTTTAAAGGTTTAGGTAAACATTAGGTAACATTAGGTAAACATAAAATACATTTTTTTTTAAATGAGGAAGAAGCATACAAGAATACGTCCGATAATACTAAATAAAAAAAATATATAATTTTACGGTTAAAAATTTGAATGATGTGATATAGTTAAAAAATTTTAAGACACTCAATTTCTTACATATTTATAATTTATATAATTTATATAATTTTAAAATTAAAATAATTTTCTTTTTTAATTATTTGTAGAAGCTCATTTATTGTCAATTTCTCTCTCCTAAAAGAGGTGCTCATGCTTCTTTTCCCTGATAAGCCTCAATTATATATACCTTCGGTCGAGGTTTACCTCTAAACTGTACCAAAACCCTTGCATTTTAGTCTAGTTTAGTATAGAATGCACCGTAGAACCAAGTTACTGCCTTTCCTTTATCTAATTTGCAGAAATCGAGCAAAAAGGAGCAAAACAGCCTTTTGTGCGGGCCGCACGGATTTGTCCGAGGGTTTTGCGGGTACTCGTGCGGGCCGCAGGAAATTTGTGAAGGCCACACGACCCCTTTTTCCTTAGCCATTTTTCAGACGAAAACCAACTTTTGTGCGGGCCGCACGAAGGCCGCACAAAATTACAGCTGTCGATATACAGTCCGTATTTTAGCCATATCTTGGTCATACGGACTCCGATTTGGGATGAATCAAAGCTTGACTGAACCAGAACAAAAATATCTACAACTTTCATGAAGGAAACAAATCCAAATTCGGAATGTATAATTTTGTACAGCCGCACCAATGGCCGCCCAACCTAGATTTGGACAGATTTTATTGCCATCTTCGCCCGATTCACTTCCAGATTTTGTTGGATTTCTTCCCAAGGCACGAAAATAGCTATATATGGCTAGAAAGGAAGCAGGAGGAACTATTCTTCATTCTAGGTTTAATTTCCACATCTCTCTACACATTTTCTATCTTCTCCTTGTGATCAAAGGCGATTAAGAGCAAGGTTTGAAGGATTCTCGAGCAAGCAAAAGTGAAGATCAAAGGCAGCGAGCGAAGAGATTGGTGTAGTCTATTCTCTTACTTGTTTTACTTTGTTTTCATTATGATTTCTCTTGTAACTTCCTTGGTTGTTAACTCACCCATGAGAGGCTAGATTTCCTCTCTAGGGGCTTAGGCTAAAAACATGAATTTGTGTTGAATCTATGTTTACTTGGATTAATTTCTTTATGATGATTGTTTGCATGTTTGTTTATTCTTGTTGATTTTACAATTCATGTGCTTGTATGATTTGATTGCTTGTTAATTTCCGCTTGAGTCTAATCAACTTAAGATGCTAGGAGTTATAATTAATGGTACCAATTGTATACATGAATTACCTTGGAATTAAGATTAGAAATGACCAAATCTATTTCTTAGTCCGGAACCACTTGAACAAAGGTTGAATTGAGGTGAATGACTTAATCGTGAAGCATTATATTTGATTGGGACACCTAGAATTGAACCAAATATCGTATGAAGGACTTAACCGTGAAGTATTGGTATTTAGGGATAAACTAGGCTAATCTGTGCTTATGGTCTAGATAGCTAGGGTGAAGGACTTAATCGTGAAGTCCGAATTATCTAGACACGTCATTAATTCACGAAAGTGACCCTTTTTGATATTTACGTTTAGAAACCCCAAAATTACAAACATGAGTTTAGAATATTAAGTAAATGTAGATTTGACCAAATGATTGTATGCCGATAGCCCCTAGACTCTTATCCATTTGAATCACAAACTCCTTTTTATTTGTTTGTTTAAAATTGTCTTGTTTTAGTTTCAACTCTCAATCGGGTATTGAACCCAAAAACCAATTTTACAACAAACCCCCCTTTTTACTTTATTTGCACTATTTTAGAGTTAATTGATTTAGTAAAAAGTATTATCTCCCGTTATCTTTGGATCGATACCCATAATTACTACAAGGATAGATTGTGCGCTTGCAATTCAATCTAACTTTGCGTATTTAGGGTTTTATAAATTTAAAGCAGAAGTGTACGAAATAGACCAATTATTTCTATACCCAAAATACACAACATTCCCGCGCTTGCCCTCAATGGTGAGATCTTCTATGACGCATCGACTCTAGGCTCGTGGTGTTAGCTATGTGGCTAACTCGGCTGTCTTGTGATTTTTGTTTTTTGAGTAAATGTTAGAAGTTAAATCACCAAACTATTGAGAATTACCCTTGTGAAAAATTTGATATATGGTTTATTGGTTGTGAACTTTTTTAATTATACTTTTAGTAATATATATTGATTAGCGTAGTTTTTCTTTATTTTTAATTTATCCTATCTACGATCGTTTACGTAGCCACATAAAACTTGTTTATTATATGTAAAATATAATAACAACAATATATTATGAAAAAAATAATTCAACTTCCTTAAATATTTAATAATGTATTCAGTCTTAAGTACACATACATAAGACAATGAAACGTCAATACGAGAACTAGTTTTGATCTGGTGACAAAGGCAATGCTCTTCGTGTAAGAGATTGCAGACTTAAAATTCAAATAAAAAAATATTTTATAAATATTAAATAGCTAAGAGGTGATAGATAGATCTTAAAACACATCCTAAAAAAAAGAGAGACATTGTGAAAGAAAAAATATGTATACAAATAATCCGAGCTAGTTTGGAAATAGATAGTGAGAAATGGTCAGATTGAAACAATAAAATCGGACCGAGTAATGAACGTATCAGATTCTGTTTCCTCTCTCTGGAAACTGGAACCCCTCGAGACTCGAGTAACGCATCAAAATTTATTATGCATTAATCTCCTCTTCCTTTGTCTTTCTTCCATTAAAAAAATTATTAGAGAAACCCTCGAGGATCTCACTCTCCCATTCTCTCTTCGTTTTATATTCTTGGATAATATCACAAATTAGGGCTTCGCAATTCATCTGTCGGCCGCTAATTTTGAAAAAGAGCAGTAAATTATTGGACTTGGACGCATGCACGGATCCCACGTCTCTGCCACTATCTCTTTTCTTATTAGCTTGTTGCAATCCACATGGTTTTGTTTCTTCGCCTTGGCTAATTTTATACTACCTCTACCTCTACCTCTACCTCTACTTGTACAGTTCTAGTACACTCTTGTTGTTCCTCTGCTGAAGGTTCGTTGGATGGGGTTTTTGGCGAAGAAAGGCGGCATCTTGGCTCCTTCTGATTCTTCAATCAAGGTACTTTGATTTCGAGCTTTGTTATGGTATTGATTTAGCCATTGATTATTCGAAGAAAAGGGTGTTGTTTTGTTGACAAATAGGTAAAACTTAGAGCTATGAATATAAAGATCCTCTTAGTGTATTAATTATTTGTCAATAATTAGGCTAAAACCCTAAATAGTTTGTTAAATACTACTCCTAAAATACAAGTTGGGATTTATTGAAATAGCCAAAACAAATATTGCCTCTAATTAACATGTACAAATTAGGATGTTATTTTTCTAAAATGATACTATTTCTGCATAGTATGTTATTTATAAAATCCAGCTATTAACTTCGGGTGGTGCTATTTTGGAATATTATATCAGTACTTTTTTTTCTTTTTCTTTTCATTTGTTCTCCCTTTTTCTTTTTCCTGTTGCTCTTTGGTATAGCAGATTGCCTGTTTCAAATTAGACAATTGGATTATTCCAAAGGTAGGTTCCTCTTTCTGTAAGGTATTAATATAAAACATGCATCTCCTTTGCCACTTTAACTCCTTTATGTATACTTATTCTAACTAAAATTTTATTGATTAAAACAGAGAGCTTAGTGAACATTCTCCAAGTCTAATGGAAACAACTGTACCAAGGGCAGCAAAGAGCTCTCTCAATGCCATTTTTCGCATATCGGATCTCTGCAAGGTGATCTCAGTTGGGGCCCCACCAGTTTCTTTGAAACCAAAATCCAATAAATCAAAAGATCCGGCTTTCTCTGAAGAAGAAGCTATCCTTTTGAAATTACTTGATTCTATTTCCTCTCTTAAATTAGCCTATGTTCAACTCCAACAAGCACATATCCCATATGACCCAAAAAAGGTAAAAAATTCAGATAAACTCATTACTTCCCAGCTTGAATCTTTGTCTAAATTGGAGAATTTGTACAATGAGAAACTAATCGACAAGCCCAAGAGTCAAACTTCAGTTAGCTTGAAAATAAAAGAGCACGAGAAATTATTGGTTGTTCTGCAAAGTATAGTTCATGATAAAGATTCAGAAATCGAAAGGTTGAGATTGGAGATTCACAAATTGGAGAGAGAAAATTCAGAATTAAATGAGAATATCGAAAAGAATCCTTCTTGCGGGAGGAGATTGAATGTAGTCAACAGGGAACTAACACCAAACTTATTTGCGGAGGCCATTTGTTTTGCATCGAGATCATTGCATGATTTTACAAAGCCATTGATTAGCTTGATGCGGGTTTCGGGTTGGGACCTTGATTCGGCTGTGAGGTGCATGTACACAGAGACTGTATTTCACGAGAGGTCACACAAGAAATTTGCCTTTGACTCGTATCTCTCTAGAGTAATGCTGGCAGGTGTTCACGAGAAATTCATTTCAATGGATCATTTCGATTGTGTCATGGGGATTTTAGACCCCTTTGAGGTGCTCATAACCGACCCAAACTCTGATTTCAGCATTTTTTGCCGGGAGAAGTATTTAGATGCAATCCCAAAGGAAATGGAGGATTCCTTTTTCGGTAACTTGGATCACAGGGCCTTTCTAATGAGTGGGGGTCATCCGAGGACCCCGTTTTACGAGGCGTTTGTAAAAATGGCGAAGTGGGTTTGGGCACTGAAGGTGATGTCACTCACTTTCATACCAAAAGCCGAGATTTTTTACGTGAGAGAGATGGATTGGTTCAATAATGATTTTATGGAGAGTGTGGTCGACAAGTTGACGCCGAAGAGAGGTCAAACATCGAAAGTTGGGTTTACTGTCATGCCAGGGTTTAAGATAGGCGAAAATGTCATTAGGTGTAGGGTTTATTTGTCAAAGAGCTAATAAAAGTTGGGGTTTTACTTAATATTAGGTGTTAGATTTAACTATATTATAGCAGGTTGAACTAACATTATGTATGTACCTCTGTTTTGTTCTTGGATGGATCCAAATGTAGTGTTTAGTGTTTACACATCTATAGAAACTCAACTAGTTGTAAATTTGCAACTCTCTCTATGCCTTTTTATTGAAAGCAGTTCTCAACCAATTGTTAGATTCATTTTTCCATAATTTTGTCGTCTGTTTTGAGAGCCCGTATCCTATGAGATAACTGAAGATTTCAGTTTATCATATTTAATTCGGTGTCTATTTGGAATGCACAGAACATAATTGTTATTGCCTTAAGATTCATGCTGAAAGGATTTTAACGGTCCAGGTCAACTCAAAATTTGAGATATCTCAGGGCCCTGTTTTGATCTAAACTAACTCCTCCAAATCAACCAGAAAAAAAAAAAAAAAAATTGTAGCAACTTCTTTGATCTTTGGATACGAAATGGAAGGAATAACAGATGATTCACTGTGGAGTAGTATCTATCTGGCAAAGAGCTTGGAGAAGAAATTGGTCGATTTGGATTTGTCTACGCATGCCACGTGGACATATCGGCCCAATTTGTCGACTTGACGTGGCTCGTCTCGGGTGTCTTTCTTGCACACCTTGCATGTCTTGTCGACCCAGCCTTCCTCTACGTATTCCCCATCCACTGTGTATATGGATTGAAATCATAGATTAAGACACTGACTCAAACAAGTTTAACACAAACAAGACAAGGAAATGAAGAGATGAGGTCATGAGGTGGAGAATATAGTACGTCTTAATGTGAATTTATACATTATTGGTCAAAATTTTGATAATTTTGCAATATTAATGGGGAGTTTTTGTAAAAATATTTTCTAGCACTAAACTGGTGCCCGAGTAGTTGGGTCAAAAACTTGTATCTGACAAAGGCATGTTACTATGTTAGCAATTCTTTGGTCTCTGCTGTGTAATCAAGGCACTTGAATTTTATTGTGTTTTACAGATACCATGAAAAAAATTTAAACATTAAAATGAGAAGAAGAAGTTACCATCAACATATGACTTGAAGAAATCCTTGTAAGTGCCACCTATTTTCCTCCTAAGTGCTCCATACTGCAAAACCAATAATAAAAATAAATAAACAAATGAGAATCTGAGCTCCTCTTATTAAAACAAAGTAAAACAAAATGTGCAAATACAAATTCAAGATGTTCATCATGAAAGTAATATTGTGGTCAATAATGCAAGGGCAGGGGTAGAGCCAGACTTTCAAATTATGAGGGTCAATCATGAACAATTTTTCTACGGAGACTGGATGTCGATTTTATAATACCATAATTTTGTACTCTAAATTATATAGAAAATCATACATATATACAAAAAATTTGACAAAAAAAAAAAACTGAGGGTGAATTGACCCCCATTCCTTCTTCTTAGCTCTGTCTATGTGCACGGGCCCCTTTAGTTTTCGTGCCAAAACATGTCTGATGATCCAGATATAAACTCAAAATTAGAGTTACTTTGGGTGATATGAATTCATATGAAGATTACCTGATCTTTTGTCATCCTGCCTCCATCTTTTGTACTCTCTCTTGCCTCATATAAAAGCTCAGCATCCTTCTCTGATCTTATCTGAGAGAAATCCAATGCATCTGTCAGAGTTGTGAAGAGTGATTGCTTGGTCTCTCCTTTGGCCGAGCTGTCTTCGCCTTCTTTGCTTGCGTATACTTTAATCGAATTCGGTTTAAAGCATGAACTTGTATTTTTGCTTCCAAAACTTGGGGGAAGGTAATTCTGTGAAGAGGACAATGAAAGAACTCTCATTTCCATTCTTACTGAGAAAATGGTTTTGAAAAAAGGGTTAATTATGCCTCCCCTTATATACCCGTTATTAAAATTGAAAACAATTTGGAGTTAATAAAATTGTGGAGGTATCAGTCTGTGCCACGTGGTCAAGGACGATTTGTGGTGCTTGGAATGTGACGTGGCTTAAGGGGAGCCGATTGAACCAATAGGAAACGAATGGCAGATGAAATATCTTTTCTGGGTTTTCTCTGACCCAGAAAATTTGGGTAATTATTTTAACACAGCAGTTTAGCCCTCATACAGCGCATAGCTTATAGAATCAAAACTGCACTATATATGGTTCGTCCACTGCATGAAGCTAAAATTGCTCCATTAAAATCTTTCCCCGAAATTTTGGCAGTTCTCATGAAAGAAAGCGATGGTTTCATTGGCAGTTCTCATGACAGGATCCAGTTACTGGTATTATGGGCTTTGGGCCCAATTAGTAATTATGGCTTATGAAACATATGCTTTCCATATGTTTTTGCCGTTGAAATCTTGGTTTTCATCTTGAAGGCAGTATAATTGGATTGATTTACTGTACTGATCATTTTTACGACAGTAAACTCAAAACCAATTTTTTTTATAATAATAAATCTTTAAACTGTAATTATAATCTAGAAAATTAAATTATAAATATATCTTTCTAGGAAATATGTTCTGTCATTCCGTGTATGGCTCTTTTTACCTGTAGGTCCGATGTCCATCAAATCTATTTTGGATTTAATGGACTCTAAATCCGACTAATTGGCTTCACGATCCGTACGCTCTGATACGAATATTTAAGCGGACATGCACGGATATTAAAGCGGAACGCATGAATCTTGAAGCACGTCGGATAGGCGCGGAGCCCATCAAACTCCAAGTAAATCTTATGGATGTCGAATCTACTCCGCTCTACTTTTTTTTCCTGACTCCATTTCGAAAAAAGATGAGGAAACGGAGTTGGAACTGGCGAGCCCAAGAAATTCGGATTGTACAAGTTAACTCAAATTGTGAGTTTGGATCAGGTCATTCAGTCTGCAAGAATATTATAAAGATTCTTAAATTCTAACCTTTGACAGATTTCTGAATTCTAATCAGACGGTCTGGATCCAAACCCAAAGTTTGAGTTACCTTAAAGGATCCGGACCCGATCCCAAGTTCCTACCAAGACCCGTCAGCACCGACCATGGCGCTCAATATATACTTGTGGGTAGGGGTGCAAACGGATTGGATATGAATCGGATAGTGGTAAAATCATATCCGTATCCGCTTTTAATTTACGGATACGGATACGGATCAGATATTAGACGAATATGGATCAGATATCGGATATCCGTAGATATATACATAAATATTTTTATAATATATAGTAAACTGTATGACATATATCTACTATTTGGATATAGATAATTAAAATTCAAAATCATATTTGTATATGTATCCGCACGAATATTCGAATATCCATAGTTAATTTTCGAATACGGATGCAGATACGGTCGAATATTATCCGACAATTAGTTTTAGGCTTTATTAGTTGATGCCTTATTTGTTGGACATTTTGTTCATGTTTGTTTTATGCTTAATTTTTTAATGACTCGTGTATGCTCAATTTGTGACATCGATTAGTCGTTTTTTTGTCTGCATTTCCTCAACGATTCAAACAAAAATTAATTCAATTGATTATGCAACAACAATGAACGTAACAAATAATCTCAACTGACAATAAAATCAACATAAAAGGAATTTGAAATCGGACCGTTCATTTTCACGCGGAAAATCAACAGTCGATCTGCAGTGAAATCATTCTAAATCTTTTTTAAAATGATCAAGAGAGAACACTAAATGTAACCAACATAAAAGTACAGAAGTTTTATTATGTATTAGCTTTGATCCAACACGAAGTGTTTATGGCCATACGATGCTTCAATTTTCGGTTAACTAGATGGATGGGTAATTAAAAATAAATTTTGATCAAATTTGTATGCAAGATAATAAATGCAGTGCTCTTTAATTTAAATGGTTCCGATCGACCCACGGATGACATATTCCCGTGCGTCTTCATTAACTCACGAAACAAGAGTTTATGTTTCAGGTTCATGCATAGAAGATGCGAGTCATATATGCAACATGCATGTAATGCTATATAATTTAATGTGTCAAAATCATTTCACAATTTATTTTTAAATATACAAGTTACAAAATATCACTTTCCTCTCAAGATTAACATGAAATCTATCTACAATTCAAATTTACAAAATTCTAAGTTTCTAATTAACATATTTTTATTTTGTTTAACATAAATTAAATTATCATATTATTTATTTATGTACGTACTTCCTTAACAACTAATTAAAGTTTAAAAATATATTATTAATTCGGGAATACTTAATTATATTGTAAAATATCCACAAATTACTTAATTAGATTCCCTTTTAAAATTTGTCAACGGACGTAAAATTCCGGTTGAAATCACATTTCAAATAACTTGTGATTTTCTTTCGGTTTCTTCATCTTCTTGCTTTATCTTGTAATTATTAAGTTCGTATTTGTAAAAACTTGAAAGATTTGAAGTTTTAACTTGATTTTATTAATAAATTAATGTATTACATGTGTTCAATGAAATGTTCAAATCAAAATAATATTTTTTTAATTATTATATTTGAAAAAAAAAACAAAACAAGTAATAAAAAAATGTAAAATAGAATGGAAAATGAAACAAACAAATATGAAAAATAAATATAATTGTTAAATATCTTACAAAATTCACATAATACACATAAATTATTATTATTGAATAAAATTCAACTCTAATAAATTATTTATAAATGCACAAATAAAATTATCTAAAATTTCACAAAGTTATTTCTCTGTCCGCGTGGTTCTCCTCAATGTGGTATTTAATTTGTCACATCCTCGCAGGATAGATACAATATACTTTGATTATATTGACAACACTACCGTAAGACAATATTATATAGTGTATAAAATAAATGGAGATTGTACTGCTAATTTTTTGCACACAATATTTTTATTTTTTTATTATGCTTTCACTTTAAAGTTTAATAACAAAATTTTCAAAATTTATATAATAAAACGAAATTGTTAGATGTGTTTTATTTATTTATTTTCAAACACAACGGAGAGCAACACTGATGGTTCAACTGAAAAAACAGTAGGTGTAGACTATACTACCAACACTGACGGTTATATTGAATGAGCCGTCAGTGTAGGGTAAAGCAACACTGACGCTTTTCTTATCAAAACAATCAGTGTTGGTGAACTGCTCAACACTGACTGTTATTTAATTAAAGCGTCGGCGTAGGGTATGAACAACACTGACGCTTCTCTTAAAAAAACAGTCAGTGTTGGTGAACTGCTCAACACTGACTGTTTTTATTTAATAAAAGATCGGTGTAGGTATGAGCAACACTGACGCTTCCCTTAAAAAACAGTTAGTGTTAGTGAACTGCTCAACACTGACTGTTATTTAATTAAAACAGTCGGTGAAGGGTTTTTTTGTAGTAGTGATATGGTGATTAGACGACCACACCTAATTTTGGAGAAGTGAATTAAAGCATAAATCAGCGCACGAGGCCATGCATAGAAAATAACTTAGTCAAAAGAGTTCATGTGAAGCATATACAAGGATATAGTGTTGTTGAATATATAATCTGGCTTGTCTGTTTCACATTTTGTCTCTTCTGTCAGAAACAGAGTGCATGCTTCCCTATCTGTCTCTCTTCATCATCTCTTGGCAACAGTTTTATATGGTGATTAAACGACCACACCTAATGTTGTCAATTTAAGAGGGTTGTTTTCTCAGTTGTAATAGGGTAGGAAAAATAATGTTTTAGTACTTGTATTGTATTTCTTGGTACCTAATCTGTGGTGATTTTTTGAATGTATATATCAAATAATAATGACTAAACAACAACATTGTATTGTTTTGTTTAAGATAAATCCCTCTAATCACATGTACGTACATTATTGTAAAAATGAGACTTACATGGCAGATTACACCTCATGGTAAACTAAAAGTAATCACTATAAACATTTTCAGTTTTGTCAAATATCCAGTAAGATACTGGTAAATTGAACTCTCACCACAATTAAAATCGTTGTACCAGGTGCACATGTTTTCCATGTATCCAGTTTTTGTATTGTTATAAGAACTCACAATGAATAATTGATTAGGAGAAGCTAATAATGCCTAGTTGGCTATTAATTTAAGATGCTTAGAGGTTGCATTTTACTGTCTTATATTAAGCAGCGCACCAGACCAGTTATATACCTTCTCATTTTATCTTTTATTGATCATGCGCTGCGTAATGTGAAAATAGCTCTGTTAATACCTGTATCTGAAATAAGATTACCATAGTAAAGTCTTGGTTTGCAATAATTAATTATTGCGCCAAGTCAAGAAAGGCGGTTTGAACTAATCAAGTAGGTGAAGATGCAACTTAAATATGCATGCACCCGACAGGATATTAAAAACGAGTTATCTGCATTTGTACCTAATCTCAATATTCGTCTTTTTTATATAAATTTTGCGTTCCTTAATTGAAACATAATTGCACTTAATCACCGTAACGTAAACGCAATAACTTGGTTGTTTGTTTGCAATAACTTTTAGATATTTGACCAAATTAACCCTCTGTCTCCTTGCACTTGCATTCAATGTACTATAACTACTTGTAACTTCTGCACCACCATCGGCTACACCATTTATTCTAGAGGGAGGGAGGGAGATTTGAATTTCTTTGTAATTTGTAGTGAGAAGTAAATTAAACTTCTGTTCCGTTGGTGAAATTAAGCTTTTTGTTGTGAGTTACAGCTTGAATTTGTTCCTTAGTGTAATTATCATTAAAGCTTCCATTTTAAAGCCCTCTCACTATATATGTTATAAATAATAGCTACCCTACCCCAATATAAATCCAACTTAATTCCTTTCCCTTAAAGAGAGAGAGAGAGATAGAAATGGGCAAGTACAAATTCAGGTTCTCTGACATGGTACCAAATGCATGGTTTTACAAGCTGAGAGATATGGGTAGTCATAATAGAAGAAGAAACCAGAATTATTGGGGTACCAGCACTTCACAATTAGCAAAGAAATCCTTCACATCTCAATCTTCATCACCCAAAATATCCCTCGTTGCAAATAGGGCTTCATACTACTACTCGACTGCTGTGCTCGAGGCGAGATTGAGCCTAAATTCTCCAGTTCACCTGACAAGGAGACAAGATGTCGATCTTCCCGTGGACCCACCAAGGAAATCCAAAAGAAGGCACCGCAAGGTATTGTTTAAATGCCACAGCCCAAAGCTGGTCTCTACATCTGCCTCAATCAGGTGCAATTGCTCTGATGGTAGAGATAAGCACGAAATACACGCGACAAAAAATTATGAAACGCGTATATTTGATAGTGAAAAGCCAACCAGGTTCACAGATTTCAATTCCGATATTACATATAGGAAAAATTCAATTTCTAAGAGATTGGAGAAAAACAAAAACTCGAGCGATATGGTAAAGCTTGCACTGTCTCCGATTCGAACAAGATCAGATCAGGCATTCAATTTCAAGGTCAATGATGATTCCTTTTATACAGCAAATAAGAGGCCTGATTTGAAGACAAAACGAGCATCTCTGGCAGTATACCGAATTCGCAAGCGGGTGGTGACGACGAAAAATGCAACTAAAGAAAAAAGGTTGAACAGAGACAGTAAAAAGAGTCTTGCTGTGATGAAGTATTCTTCTGACCCGCAAAGAGATTTCATGGAGTCAATGATAGAGATGATAATTGCTAACAATATGAGATCATCAAATGATCTGGAAGACCTCCTTGCATGTTACCTTTCTCTCAATTCTGTTGATTATCACAGTGTTATTGTGAAAGTGTTCAAACAAGTTTGGTTAGTTCTTAATAGATTGAGAATCATAGAATAAAAATCAAGGTTTGATGTGTTGTAAGCGTTTATGGAAAATAACAAATCCTTCTTTTTTTGTCTAGTTTTCATATTTTCTCATAAATAAAACAGCATGTGCGTTAAATGTTCATAAATGTGTGTATATACAAGCCAAGGCCGGGCTTTTGTTCTCTGCATTTTGCTGAGTGCATATCTTTTGTTTACTGGTATGCATATTTCATCGACGCCATATATATCATGCCTCATTTTTGGTTCAGAGCATTTTTAGCCATCTGATGATGTTAAATCGCAACTTAATTCGACTCCACTCGTTTACAACTTAGTCCCATAATATGTACGTAGTTGGTGTTCTCAAATTTGCATATTTAAAATACTGTGTGACTGAGAAATAAATTAATTGCCAGTTCTGTCTCAGTGTCTGATAGCGATGGGTCATGACATTAATTTTCTGTAGGCTCCTTTATACAACTGATTACAAATATTAATATTCTCTCTTTAAACTATTACTATATAAATCAATAAGCCTTGCTACATTTTTGGCACTTGAATAGTTGGTAAAATTTCTGTCCCATATATAACTTAGTTTATGTTATGTGCATGTGAACATAACCTTCGGATGTTCAACTTTGAACATTATTTATTGAATATTAAGTGCTTGCATGGACATTTAATTCCATGTCGAGTTTTTGCAACTCGCCAGATATAAAAAGTTTGAAATTTTTTATTTTGAAATAGTTTTTTGCAACTTGAGTTTTTAGATTTTTATCTCTTTTGTTTCTTTGCCAACTCAAGAAAAGAAACGAACCATTGTTTTTGAGTCGGCCCATTTGGAAATGAATGAGATCGAGCACGGATTTTATATTCAAACGAGTCAAATTTTGAAGGGCTGATCTGCAACTTTTAATTTGGAAAAATGTTTGTTTTTCTTTATATTGTATGACCCCATATTTTACAAAATTTTATAAAGCGTGCGTGTATATTGAGGATCCGACTCTGGTGCTTTTTTCCTTTTCTCCAATCCTACTTGTTGAACTTAATCCTACGGTTTAAATTGGTTTTTCTACTATAATAATAATTTTCGGTCTGCCCATTCTGCCCAAACGAATTATGCAAAGTTTTCATGTGACTCTCTCCTGTGCTTTTCACGTGCCTTTTCTCATTTACTCTTTTAATAGATAACTCACAAATAAGCCCCTGTAAGAAAAGAAATTAAGAATTAGTTAAAAGAGCTAAATTTGGCCCAGGAAATTCAGATTGTCTAGTGCTTAAACGTTCGTACAAGACATGTTTAAAATATACTAAGAAAAAGACCCCACTTAAACATTGTTTCATTAAAACTTGGAATATGATCCAGATTTAATTATTTGCTGCATAAACCTCAAAACAAAAAATAAATTCACATGTGAATCTTGCATTAGTCATTGCATACCAGTACATCAAAATGCATCGGTACCGACTGGCAGTGGCGGAACCATGAATGATCGGTAGTGGGGGTCTAACATGCAGTTGATAATCCAAGAGTGCTCGACAGAGAGGGTGCCAGTTTTTTATAAAAGAGGGGATGCCAGAGGGGGTGCGGAGAGGAAGAGGGGGTGCCAGCTTTTTTTATTTATTAAAGGGGTGTGCATTATTTTTCTGGGCCAGGGGGGGGGGGGGGGGGGGCAGGGCCCAGGCCTTGGTTCCGCCCCTGCCGACTGGTGTCATCCAATAACTTACTTTTTTAAAAGAAACAGATACAACCGTCAATTGTCAAAGAAGAAAAATTACATTCTGGCCCCTGAAAACCTCCATAATATAAGAAATCAAGAATGATTAGCATATCAAAACATTTCCTTTTATCCCTATGATCTGGCTTATTGCATTCCATATTTCACTCATTTTCATAATCTTTAATCACAAATTATTCTTTTTGTCAGAATCTGACTTATTCAACTCATATACCATATTTAATTTGGCCTTGATAATCAAGTGGCGACCTTTGCCATCAAAACAGTTTTTTTAGAATACATGAATTGTTAGAAATGTACTAATAGGCCAGAATATCATGGGCAATATTAATAATTAATATGGATCAGGTCTTAATGGGCTAGGCCCGAATTTCTGTTTATTCTCATCTGATCTGATCTGATCTGATCAGATCAGATAAGGTTTTCTGTAGAGGCTCCAACGAAATGGTGCAAGTGAATAGGCTCAATGAACTGGTGCGATCTGTTATAAATATACACCAACAGTTCGGTTTTTGGGTTCCAGATTTTATATTCATTTTCTATTCAGAAAATGAGAGAGAGAAAAAGAGAGAAAAGACGGGGCTGTTAATTCGGTACTAGCATACCGAATTTCAGTAGTTTGTCAACCTGTTCGTGTGGATACTGATAGAGGCGTGACTGCTGGGCTGTTGCGTGAATCCGACACGAGAAGGAAAGGAGAAGAAGGCTACTGCTAGACTAGAATTGACGTTTCCGCTGCACTGCGCGTCTAGTGGTAAATTCTTTATTAATCTTGGAATTAGTTTTATACATGGATTCTGGTTTTCGGGTAGTGAACAAATCATGAATTGACAGAATTGTTGCACTATTAACCTACCCGAAACCCTACAGTGGTATCAGAGCCACTTGTGTAGAATTAATTCTGGATTACTGATTGTTAATTAGATTAACGTCTGAATTGAATCAATTGGATTGATTAAATTATACGAATTAATATGGTGGTTTTTCTGTGGGTTATGAAATTAATAAATAATCATATCAATTGGATTGTTCTGACAGAATTGAATCAATTGGATTGGTTCGAATTTTTGGTTAATTGGATTTAATCCGAAAATACTGTTTTATGGAAACTGAATCAATTAGATTGGTTCTGTTGTATGATTATTTTATGAAATCTGAAGAAGAATTGTTTCACGTATTATAGTATTACTGGAAAAAGGGCAAGCGGGACCGCCGCAGTTATTAAAAGGGCAAGTAACCCCTTTCGTATCGTCTTACACATGAGCCCATATTTAGAATTGGATTCTATCTAACTTTGTTTTGCAGTTACGGAATATGTGAATAGTATGATCCCGTTGCCTTGTGTGATATGTTGTAATGAATGCATGAATGATGTGTGTAATTGCGGCCTATGGTGCCCCGTAAATTAATTTAATTTATAATTAAAAAGTGACTTGCATGTCACTTATTGTGTATCATTTATGCGGTCTGCGAGCCGTTATTCTTAGGACATGATTGTATTTTCTTTATTGCTACTAGAGTAGTTTTATGGTTAGTATAAAGAAGATTACATGAAGGATGGATGGTGGCTATTGTCAAGTGGAATCTTACAATGAAGAATATCATGCCATGGATCATACTATTCCACTTATACATTGGGCTCATGTTATTTAATTTAATTGTTTATTTACATATTTTTAAAATAAACAACAAAGTCCCTTAAAGAAAAATTAAGTTTTCATGCCTTTCCAAAATCTCTAACCTATCAAGGTTTCGATCGCTAATTGATGGGCTTGCCAAAGCAAGGTATCGTTAGTTATCTTAATGAGATAGGATATGAGTGTTGGACACTTATATTTAGAGAATTGGTTTCACTTAACTAGGCTATCAAAACGTCTTTGGGCCTTGAGGCATAGGTTTGAGGAGTCGGAACATGGGATGTATCTCGAACAAATCGAGAGTTATATTAGATATAATTAGCATTAGTATGCTTACCTAAATAACTAAATTCAAGCAGTGATGCCAAATCTCACTTGGATTTAGTGAAATATGGATCTTGATCCGCTATGTGGTTTTATAGGGGACATCGGTTTTTAAAACACATAGTGGGAGTCAACTTTTATTTAAAGGTTTTTCTAAAAACATAAACTTTAAGTCTAAATTTCTGCATATTTATTTTGTTGTAGATAATGGCAAATACATCTACTTTTACGTTGCGATCTGCTATTGAAAAAGAAAGTGCAAAACTCACTGGTCCAAACTTTTTGGACTGGTATAGAAACTTACGCATTATCCTCAAACAAGAGAAAAAGGAATACGTTCTAGATAAACCCCTTCCTGAAAAACCAAAAGCTAATGACAAAGGTGAAATTTCTGCTGAGGATCAACAGAAATATGATAAGCATGTGAATGATGATCTTGATGTCACCTTGTCTCATGCTCACGATAATGAATTCTGAGCTTAAAGCAGCTTGAGAAATTAAGTGCTTATGACATAATTGTGCAGCTTCGTGAACTTTTTCAAGTTCAAGCTCTCACTGAGAGATATGAGACATCAAAGGCATTGTATCAATGCAAATTGGCAGAAGGAAGCCCGGTTAGTCCTCATGTACTCAAGATGATGGGGTATATTGAGAATCTGAACCGATTGGGCTATCCCCTCAGTAAAGAGTTGTCTACTGACATTATTCTCCAGTCCTTACCTCCAAGTTACCATCAATTTATTCTGAATTTTAACATGAATGGGCTGGAGAAGTCAATGACAGAAATGCATGGGATGCTAAAGACAGCTGAGCAAAACTTGAGGAAACCTAATGATGTCTTGTTAGTTAAGAAGGAAACGAACTTCAAAAAGAAAGGCAAAGGAAAGGCCAAAGGCAAAGGCAAAGGCAAAGGCAAAGACAAAGTTCAAGTTGGGAACTCGAACAAAGGAAAGTCTGTAGCCAGTGCCACCGAGTCGCAATGGTTCTATTGCAATGAGATCGGTCATTAGAAGAGAGACTGCAAGAAGTTCAAAGAAGATCAAAAGAAGGGAAGTGGGACTTCTGCTTCAGGTATATTTGTTATAAAGATTAACATTTCTACTTATCAAACTAATTCATGGGTATTAGATACCGGTTCAGGAGCTCATATTTGTTCAAATATGAAGGTGATCGCAAAGAGTAGAATGTTGAATAAAGGAGAGGTACAGCTACGTGTCGGCAATGGAGTACAGGTTGTTGCTTTGGCCATAGGCACTGTATCATTAGCTCTACCTTCCAAAATGATCTTAGAATTAAATAATTGTTATTATGTACCTGCCATAAGTAGAAACATTATCTCTATTTCGTGTTTGGATATGCTTGGATTTGAATTTAAATTTAAGAACAATGGTTGTTGCTTTTATTTGAATGATATGTATTATGGCAAAGCTTCATTACATAATGGACTTTATATTCTAGATCTTGATGTTCCTGTTTATAACATACAAACCAAAAGACTCAAGTCAAATGATTTGAATCCCACTCTTTTATGGCATTGTCGTTTAGGACACATAAGTGAGAAACGCATAAAGAAGCTTCATAAGGATGGACTTCTAGATTCATTTGATTTGGAATCACTTGAAACATGCGAAGCTTGTTTGTTGGGAAAAATGACTAAAGCACATTTCAATGAAATAAATGAAAGGGCGAATGACCTATTAGTACTTATACATTCTGATGTATGTGGACCGTTTAGTTCAGTCGCAAGAGGTGGTTTTCAGTACTTCATCACATTTACCGATGATTTTAGTAGATTTGGTTATATCTATTTAATGAGACATAAATCAGAAGCATTCGAGAAATTCAAGGAATTTCAGAATGAAGTACAGAATCAACTTGGCAAGACAATTAAAGCTCTTCGATCAGATCGAGGAGGCGAATATTTAAGCCAGGAATTTAGCGATCATTTAAAGCAATTTGGAATTGTTTCACAACTTACTCCTCTGGGAACACCACAATGGAATGGTGTGTCTGAACGGAGGAATCGAACTTTGTTGGACATGGTTCGTTCAATGATGAGTCAAGTTGATCTTCCATTATCATTTTGGGGGTATGCTCTAGAGACGGCAGCTTTCACACTAAATAGGGTTCCATCAAAGGCAGTTGAAAAGACACCATTTGAGATATGGACTGGGAAACGTCCTAGTATGTCTTTTCTTAAGATTTGGGGTTGTGAGGCTTATGTAAAACGATTGATATCTGATAAGCTCACACCTAAGTCAGATAAATGTTTCTTTGTTGGATATCCAAAGCAAACCAAGGGATTCTATTTTTATAATAGGGCTGAGAACAAAGTATTTGTTGCTCGAAGTGGTGTCTTTTTGGAGAAAGAGTTTCTTTCCAAAGGAGTTAGTGGGAGTAATGTGCATCTCGAAGAAATCCGAGATATACAAGAGAATACTCCTATAACTCAACAGGAACCACAAGATATTGTGGAACCTATACAAGATATTTGTTGCTCATGACAGAACAACGCGACATATTGTTGTTGGACAACGATGAGCCTACGACGTTTCATGAAGCAATGGTGAGCCCGGACTCTGATAAGTGGCTTGAAGCCATGAAATCCGAAGTGCAATCCATGGAAGACAATCAAGTTTGGAGCTTGGTTAATTTACCTAATGGCGTAAGAACCATTGAGTGTAAATGGGTCTTTAAGAAGAAAATTGACATGGATGGGAATGTTCACATTCACAAAGCACGCTTGGTGGCAAAATGTTTCAAGTAAATTCATGGTATTGACTATGATGAAACTTTTTCACCAGTTGCGATGCTTAAGTCAATTCGGATAATTCTAGCAATTGCCGCATACTATGATTATGAAATTTGGCAAATAGATGTCAAAACCGCTTTCCTTAACGGAAACTTAAACGAGGATGTGTATATGACACAACCCGAAGGTTTTGTCGATCCAAAGAATGCTAGGAAGGTATGCAAACTTCGAAAATCTATTTATGGATTGAAGCAAGCATCTCGGAGTTGGAATATTCGTTTTGATGAAGTGGTCAAGGAATTTGGATTCATCAAGAACGAAGAAGAACCTTGTGTTTACAAAAAGACTAGTGGGAGCGCACTTGTTTTTCTTGTTTTATATGTGGATGACATTCTGTTGATTGGAAATGACATTCGTTTACTTGAATCAGTTAAATTTCGCTGAAAAATAGTTTTTCAATGAAAGATTTAGGTGAAGCGACTTACATATTGGGAATAAGAATCTACAGGAATAGATCAATATGGCTAATTAGATTGAGCCAAAATACGTACATTGACAAGGTGTTGAAAAGATTCAACATGCAGGATTCAAAGAGAGGTTCCTTACCTATGTCAAGTGGCATAAGTCTTTGCAAAAATCAGTGTCCTTCGACACAAGTTGAGCGAGACCGCATGAGTAAGATTCCATATGTCTCGGCAATTGGATCTATCATGTATGCTATGCTTTATACACGTTTTGATGTTTCGTATGCTCTAAGTATCACTAGTAGATACCAATCAAATCCAGGTGAGAGTCACTGAATAAGCAGTAAATAATATCCTTAAGTACTTGAGAAAAACTAAGGATGTGTTCCTTGTTTATGGAGGTGAGGAAGAGCTTGTTGTAAATGGTTACACAGATACAAGCTTCCAAACCGACAAAGATGATTTTAGATCGCAATCTGGATTTGTATTTTGCCTTAATGGAGGAGCTGTTAGCTGGAAGAGTTCCAAGCAGGAGACAGTTGCCGATTCTACCACAGAAGCTGAATATATTGCTGCTTCAGAAGCAGCAAAAGAAGCAGTTTGGATAAGGAAGTTCATTACTGAACTTGGTGTGATTAAAAATATTGAAAATCCAGTGGATCTCTATTGTGACAATAATGGAGCAATCGCACAGGCTAAGGAGCCAAGGTCACACCAAAAGTCCAAACACATACTTCGACGTTTTCACCTTATTCGAGAGATTGTGAATAGAGGTGATGTGAAAATATGCAAGATAGGAACGGATGCAAATGTAGCAGATCCGTTGACTAAAAATCTTCCGCAAGTTAAGCATGATATACATACTAGAGCTATAGGTATTAGATACATGAGTGATTGGCTCTAGTGATTGCTACAGAGGTTGATTATTTAGATGATTGTTTGTATGTTTATGTTTTATGAATAATATGTTGTAATGTTCCTTGAATAAATTATTGCTTATTATTTATCATCAATTCGATGAATTGGATCGTAAAACTTTATAATAGGATGCAATATTATTCTAAATAGTCCCTAGTCTTTTATTATTAGTCGGAACACTAAATAATTATATGGACTAGTATGTGGATTGATTGTTGATGATCATGTTTTACGGATTATCGATATGGGATATCCAATGCAATCACATGGATACATGTTTTGATAAACATGGTATTGGACAGACCCGCTATAAAATACTGTATGGATTAGTATGTGTCATCAGTTTATTTTATACAATAATTTTTGTTGAATCATTTGACCTGAGATCATCATTGATTAATTCAATGAGAATTATATACTTTGATTCTATCAAACGTTAGCCCTAACCAGGTAACTATAAAGATTGAAATTGGGTATACTATGAATCATGTGGAGAAATATGAATGATCAAGATGGAATTTATCCCTCTCATATAATGAGAGCATGATGTCTCTGGGCCCCTCTAGAAAGATAGATTGAAAAATGCATGGCCGTGCTATATGGTTGATAGTCAACCTTATGAAAGTCAATCTAACTTTGGTATGAGAAATCAAAGATTATACTACACAAAGATGGCACATATCCTGCTTTGAGGACAATCAAGATGTCAAGTGATAAAAGGATTAACATAAATAATTGTGAGGTAATTGTCGGATATTGACATTCATGTAATTTGGGTAGTCATAATGCCCTGCTAGGGACCGCTTATGATTTGTGAACTGAAAAAAGATTTTCAGCTCACTGCCAACATTATATGAACCTATTGGGTCACACACAAGAACAAGGTTGAAAACAAGATTCAAAATATTTGGCTTTAGTACAAGTGGGAGACTGTTAGAAATGTACTAATAGGCCAGAATATCATGGGCCATATTAATAATTAATATGGATCAGGTCTTAATGGGCTAGGCCCGAATTTCTGTTTATTCTCATCTGATCTGATCTGATCTGATCAGATCTGATCTGATCTGATCAAATCAGATAAGGTTTTCTGTAGAGGCTCCAACGAAATGGTGCAAGTGAATAGGCTCAATGAACTGGTGCGATCTGTTATAAATATACACCAACAGTTCGGTTTTTGGGTTCCAGATTTTATATTCATTTTCTATTCAGAAAACGAGAGAGAGAAAAAGAGAGAAAAGACGGGGCTGTTAATTCGGTACTAGCATACCGAATTTCAGTAGTTTGTCAACCTGTTCGTGTGGATACTGATAGAGGCGTGACTGCTGGGCTGTTGCGTGAATCCGACACGAGAAGGAAAGGAGAAGAAGGCTACTGCTAGACTAGAATTGACGTTTCCGCTGCACTGCGCGTCTAGTGGTAAATTCTTTATTAATCTTGGAATTAGTTTTATACATGGATTCTGGTTTTTGGGTAGTGAACAAATCATGAATTGACAGAATTGTTGCACTATTAACCTACCCGAAACCCTACATGAATATCATAACCAGTTAAGCAAAGCGAAAGGAGGCTCTGTAAAATGCATTTCATATTGTTTGAGAGGGTTGAACTAGATATCTCTTAATTAAATGGTAATAAATCATCTAATTGTATTTTAGGAATATTTATTTTCTTTTGCAGGTTTTAACTGGTTTTCTTGTTTGCATTTTATTTATTTTATTGCTTCCTTTCTTCTTCTCATGCCCTCTATGAACAATTTTTGCCATTTTGTGATGATATTTTAATATTTGAATAACAAATCTCAAGTTCTTTTGAAATCTGATAAAACAAACAACTTCTTAGAATAAAAAAATCCTTCTTTGAATATGTATATTTCTTATCCATTGATTGCTTCGAACCAAAGTAAGCATTGTTGCTAATCAATAATTGAATATTTTATAGAATCAATGAAATAAAGGATCCATATTTCTGTTTTTTTTTTTTTTCTTTTTCTGGTTCAACCTAGCCTTGTACCAGTTCTGTACCAATTCATGGTCAGAACTCAGAACTAGATTTGGCTCTGAAAACATGGCACTGAGACTCAATCCAACTTATTGAGTTCTCAGATCTTGTAAATGAAATGAGAATGCTTTGGTTCATGGATATGAAAAGACTAATATGAGCCAGCAAGTATCGAGGAGTTGGAACAAGCGTTTCGAGGAGTTGAACTTCAAAATTGATAAACCAATAAAGATGTTTTGCGATAACAATGTGGCAAGCCATATTGTTTCAAATGCGGTATTTCATGAAAGAAAAAAACATATTGAAGTTGATTGTTATTTCATAAGAGAAAATGTGCAAGCAAAAGAGATTGAAACTCCTTATGTGAAGAGTCAAGATCAATTAGCCGATATTTTCACTTATTTTTTCGGTTTTGATTATATTTCTTTGAATTTACTTTTTATTTCTATTAAAAAATGTTTGGGATCAAATCAGCTCAATAAGCACGTTATTGACACGTGATTTTAAAAAGGTGTCAATAAACAGGTGTTAATTTGTTGATTTTTCCCGGCCTCCAAATACTCTGATGAGAGAAATAGGCCCATTTTGTTCTTATTTAGTTAACTGTTTTAGATGAACTTTGTTACAGGGAGAGAGGTGCTGCTCTGGTGTCAACAGTAAACACTCGGAGAGAAATCTGAGTTTGAGTTTGATATTAATAACATGAGAATGTTCGAACAAGCTCTTCAAGGTAAAGGGTTACATTTATTTGCATTACTAGAGCTTAGTTGGTCGTTGTGACACTCCATTTTACAATCCGAAACATGATTATAATAGGATCTTAATAAACTAACTTTGGTTGAACTAATTAGAATGGTATCTTAATAAATGCTTTGTTGAACTGTCTTAACTGGTATAGAGTCAGAGAATTTATTGTTTAACTGAAGGTTCCACTGAACATTAGTTGAAGAAATGTGCAGCATAAATAAAATATCAGTCTAGTGCCATTTCTTAGCTCTAAAGTAAAGGAATGAGGAGCTTTAAGCCAAAATATGAGGTGTAAACCTAAAAACACAAGCCTCTGTGATTTTCTAGAAGAGAAGGGTCTTTTATGCATATTTCATATAAATAGTCTTGTCAGACTTCAATAAAAACAAGAAAAATAGTAGTGTAGCATGATAGGTTAGGGTGTGCTATGGGTATATGCTTTCAATTCAAATTATTAGAAATTTTGTGATTTCTTAGGCAACAAAAAAGCACCTTACGTAGTGTATTGTAAACTTGGATGGTAAACTTGATGAAATTTGTCAAAATATATCTCTACAAATTATAATAAAAGTATCTCACAAGAATTTTGTTTTCCCTGGTAATTCTAGGGCCAATGATAATGGAAGCAATGGTCATGGACCAGTTACTGATGGACCTGTCAACGACTCTAGTCCACCTGACAGTAATAGTTCATCAAGCCTGAGTGGTTCTACATCAGCAAACAAGATTAACAAATCAGGTGTTATCGCAGGTGTAACTGTTACAGTCATAGTCATTTCCCTTGTTATTCTACGTATTGTGCTAAGAAAAAGAAGAAGACCACATGGTAATTTATCAACAACTTTTGATTATATATTGCTTTCTTTTACCCTTGCCAACATTTATCAAATCATGAAAAGTCACCTACTTCGTAAATCTTTAGCCTCTGTCAGTTTATAAAGAAACTCCAAACATCTAATTAAGTAAAAAATGAAATGTAGATGCCTATGTGAGGCCACAAGCCAGTAGCGCTGGATGATCTATTGTTTTTGCCAATTTTTAACAATCCATTACAATTGTGCCAGCACATTCTAACTGTGTAGTTCTTTGAAGTTGTATTATAGAGAGTCATGAGGTGCTCATATCCAATCATGGTACTATAGAGTCAAATCCACTATTTACACCTTCATCTAACAACTTTGCACCTATATTCTTGTAACTTGTTTTTTTGACAAAGTATTCTTGTAACTTGTTTATTTATAAAAATAAGTCTTTTTAATTGAATGATGTCCATATCCATATCCATTGGCTATAAGAACAACTATGAACTTAGATTGAATTTAGACGCCTCTTGAGTCAACAGTGATGTGTTTTCTTTCACATAGGTCCTTACATTTATTATTTTTCTTTTTTTTTATTTTAAAACAACAATTATGTACATTTAAATGATATTTGTAGGAAGAATCATAGGACATCAGTGAGCTCCATGACTCAACTGAGATCAGCATTATGCCTTAATGTTCTCTCCTCTCAATTTTACAGTAAGGTCCTTGTTATTATTTTTTAATTTTAAAACAGTGAAAATTTGGTGCTATTTTGTTCTATGAGTTGCTTGTTGTAAAGAGGCTTGACCTTCATTTTTAAAGGGGTGGTGGAGGACAGTTAAATTGTAAAACAGTACTGTGGTACTCTTGATGAAGTTGAAATTCATGCTGAAATGTGATGATAGACTAATGGTCATTTTAAATGCACATATTAGGTATTGGGATGTGGATTGGAACTATCTTGGATCCAATAATGCTGATGTTATGGACATGTAAGTAATTTTGTCAAAATATTTGCTATATCTTAACATGTGTACTGCTAGCACAATGTGAAAATTAATTGCTATTATTCGAAAGATATATATGCTTGGTGGATATATGCAAATAATAACAAGCAGAAGGAAATGTCATCTGAAAGAGACTAGACCATCTCAAAAGGATTACTTGTCGGAGGTAATGATCTCATTTCTTGCTATCATTTTATCAAATCAGGGAGGGGCTTTCCAAGCATTCTTGAATCAAGCTCCACATGGAAATGATGCAATTGCAAGGGGGGACGAATGGTGGGGCAATCTACCTTCAACCTAAATGACGAGAAGTGCACAATTTTGTGAATTTACAAGTTCTAACGTATCAATAAACTAAGTGGTAACTTATTATGTGAATTTTTGTTAATTTATAGTGGATATATTTCGAGTATATTAGCAATGTGCAATTATACAGGTTTTTGGTACAATATGTGCTGATTATGCTATGTTAAGGCTTTAAGCATATTAAATGTTTTATGATGTATTTCTCAATGTGTTTTCTATTTATTTGTAAGGTTTGTTTATGTTTATTAGTTTCAATGGAAAGTGGGGATTGTAAAGGAGTACCGAGTTGGTACAGGGAGGATTGTCGAATGAGGGCATTCTGACATAAAGCCATTCAGGCTAGTATTTCCAGGGGTATATCCAAGGAAAAAAAGACACCTACCATTTCAAATAATAGCGCCAAGATCTGACCAGATGGGGCCCTCCTTTGAAAATGCTGGTGTGGGTCCCGCGTAGACTGCCTTGGGAAATATTCAAGTGGGTCCCACATAGATTTTCTTGGAAATACTTAGGGGGTCCCAGGAGCGTCACTCTTGGAAATGATCAGGTTGGACCCACGTTCCCTTCCCTTCAAAATACTCAGGTGGTTTCCTCGTTTGATCCCCTTGGAAATACTTAGATGGGCCTCACGTATGCTCTCCTTGGAAATAATCCAGACGGTGGCCAAGTTTGGAAGTTTTTCCATGTGCCCTTTTTCCAAGAGCAGTCTCATGAAAAAAGCTAGAAATGCGTATTTCCAATGGAGCTCATCAAAATACTTACTATTTCCAACGAGTGTATTTGCTATAGGAGTTTTCCAAAAGTGATGGAAATGGTGATTTTTGGGCTTTCTACAAGAGTAATTCCATGGAAAAAGCCATATTCTAGCGCATGGACAAAGAGGAAATTCTAGTAGTGTAAGTAGGAATTGGAATTAGCTAAACCCTTAAATATATAATAATTACAATATTTTGAAAAATAAAATATACCGATTAGAATTCAACCTAACTCAAATAACATATAAATCTATATGTATTTTAAGGTTAAAACTTATATTGCCGAAACTTTTTTAGCTAGCATTTAAAAAAATTAAAAATATCTCAGAACTTAGCAGGAACAGAGACTTAAGTCTCGCATTGCTGAAAATTGGCACACAAAAATAGATGTGCGCATCTTTCATCTAAAAAAAAAAAGAAAAAAAGAGATGAATTCATAATCATTTGATTTCAAATGGATATCAGAGCCATACAATCAAACTCTGAAGCACAAGCCCTATATATGTAACACTCAATCCTCCTCACGTCAAGACTTGTCAATCAAAACCATAAGTACTCCTTTTCGCAAGACTCGTTCTAAAATAAAATAAAAAATCAAACCATACTCCTGCATCCCTTCTCTAATTAAAATAGATTACTTCTTCACATGTTAAACTGATGTTCTAAATAGATAAGTCCTCTCATCAAAACTAATACTAATACGAAATGTACATCTAAAAACATAAGTTCTCTTTGCACACATATGAAAGCCACACAATCAAAACAAAGAAAAAAGAGATGAATTCATAATCATTTGAAAAAGAGATGAATTCACAATCATATGAAAGCCATACAATCAACTCTCTTCTCAAGCACAAGCCCTATGTACACTCAATCCTCCTTACATCAACACTTCTCAATCAAAAATTCAAAATCAAAAGAATCACGAGCACTCCTTTTCAAAAGGCTCGATCGTTCTAAAGTAAAAAATAATCAAACCATACTCCTGCATCCCTTCTCTTTTGTCTATGTCAAAATATCCATATATCTACACTTAATCAATCAAATCAAAATTTTCAAAACAAAACTCCTATACAGAAAGCCCATTCCCAAATCATCAATTCGACATTGTATACTGTGTTACTCTGTTTCCTTTTTAATTTTGTTTATCACTATGCCTTCTATTTTTCTGAGATAGAGACTAAGCAAACTTGGAACCAATCCAAAACCAAAGGAACTTAAAGAAATATATAGCACCAGCTAAAATCAAAACCTGATGCTTTATAGAGATTGTATTTTGTTGGAGAGTTTTATCTCTGAAACTTGTACCAGTTTTGTCAATTGGATCTTCAGTCATGTAAAAGAACTCCATAGAATAGAACGAATTTGGATCTTCACTCAGCTCATATAGCACCTCTGCAACTGCGCTCTTATACTCTCCACTGGACCAATCCTGAATGAAGTAAAGAGAATAAGTAAATTGGAGTTAATCGAGCAACAATGTAGTATGTATTTAATAAGATACAGTATAAGCACAGAGCTGATGTTTCAGAGCTTTTAGAATTGAATAAAGCAATATAAAGCACCTAATGCCAAGGGAAGGAAAAATACATCGACCTTAACTGGTAGGAACCGTCTGAACCAGCACTTCCCAATTCATACCATAGCAGTGCCAATATAATATATGACAGTTATATTAGAGGCTCTTACACTATTATACTGGTAAAAGGAATGGTACAAACAGGTAGATACTTATACTGTGCTAGAGCAGTACAAAATCAAATTCCAATAGTAATTGTTACTGCAGTTACCTGGAGTTGTTTTCCAACAGTAACAAGTGCAGATCCAGCAGGTGTCTTACAAAAGTTTGACCCATCTCGGGTGCAGAGACGAAACTCTTGGTCGTGGGGAGCGGCATGGAGACAAATAGCATATGACATAGGCTGCTCAGCATCTCCCAGCTCATCCCATGTCAGGTATGATTGGTTCACATTGAATTTCGTTAAACAAAGCACAGAGGGAGGTTTATTTAAAATCAATGCAGAACAAGAAATCCTCGCCTTCTTCGCATTGCTACAGAGAACTTGAGTAACCATGGCTGCTATCTTCTCCATTTCACTTGCAATGCTCTCCATTTTCTCTCTGTGGAGATTTATTCAACAAACACATAATAATATATTAATATGTATATATAACTTGAACAACTTTGTACATGACCGGTAAAAGGAATTGATACCTAAACATCTGATAAGATTGCGGATCTGGAAAGGCTGATAAAAGAACCCCATCCATCTCAGGGCTTACCGGATGATACCAATAGAACTCCTCTTCAACCACATCTCTTCTACGAAACCACTTGGCGAGGATATCCCTCTTCATCTCCTCTGACACGCAGAACACCTTCCTCGCCACCTCAATCGTGGATCTCACCTCTTGCAAAGACATCGACATGGACGAGGATCCGACCCGAAAGGCACCTGAGTCTCTAACAGCGGCCACGACCCTTCCTGCGGCCACAATGTCTCCTTCTCGGAGCGAGCTGAAGCTGATCTCATCAGATATCGGGGAGGGTTCACGAGGAGAGGAGAAGTGGGATCGTGGGAGCGTCAAATCGGGTACCCTAAGCGAAACCTCCAAGAAATCAGTGAGGATCCGATCATCAATTGCGGCGGAGCGGTTACCCTTACCCGTCCGGATTGGCGTTGGCGGCGGCGCACGGAATCGCTGCCGCCGGTGTCGCGGAGTCGTCGCTGGCATTTCTCGTAACGGTCTTCAATCCGCTCCAGACTCCTCTCCGATTTTAATTGGGACGGAGAGTGAAGTGGAAGGAGGCCGTTGGAAATATTATGCGGCATAAATTTTGTGATGTTTGCAAACAAGTATTTTTGGGCTGTTATTGGATGTGATCGAAGCCCATTTTTATGCTTCCTCAATAATACACTTTTTATCTAATGGGCTGGGCTAACTAGCATAGTTGGGCCGTCATTGGAGAAAATTCATGAATACAAGTGCTGGATTTTATTTTTATAATTCGGAATAACATTTTCATAATGTTGTTATAAACGGTTAGGGTTTTTAGAGTTTGAGATGAGGAAGAGAGCAAGAGATAAAGAGACAATTCAAATTGATTTTATTAGACTTAAATTTTTCTCTTACAAAGAGGCATTACATAATTTACATATTATACAAAGCCTAACGGATCCGAATAGCAATTTAGGTCAACACATAATAATCTCCACCTTGAACCAAATTGCATATAAAACAAACTAAAAACATAAAACAAATGCAAAAAACAAACATAACCTAAACAAAGATAAACATAAAGATACACTAGCAACATGCTAGAAACAAAACTAGCTCAAACTAGTTAGAAACAAACTCACACCAAATTTGAACAAAGCTTGGACTTTGCAATTAGAAGAGGCTTTGTGAGCATATCGGCTGGATTTGACTCGGTACCAATCTTCCTCAAAACATAACAAAGAGCAAGAAACAATGAGACAACTTAAATTGATTTCATTAGATTTAATTATCTTTATTACAAAGAGCAATTTGGATCAAAACATAACATAAACTTATTTTTATAATTCGGAATAACATTTTCATAATGTTGTTATAAACTTATTTCAATAAACAAGAAGAAAAGTTTTTTTTCCACCCATTTGGTTTGGAAATTGAGCAACTTTATATTTGGTCCTTTTTTCTAAAAAATGTTAAAATAACTTGTATTTCCTTTTAAATTTTAATACAATGTTTTTTGGGGTCATAATTTTACTTTCCTCTTTCATTTACCTGATGTTACTTTATTTTTCTTTGAAACCGTAATTACATTCCTTCATAATTATTGGAAGAGATAAAAAACAAGGAAATTAATCTCTTGCACCTCTTATTTATGTTAGGTCCATCTTTTTTCAATTTACATTCCCAGTTGGAACTTGGAAGCATATCAATAATCAAATGAAAATGAGATGATAAATCGTTAAATTTTCCAAACCAAATACAATACAAACATCTCAAACATAGAGCATTACATAAAGACAATGCAAATTTAAGCCCCACAAAAGTTACCTCATCATTAGATGAGAACTGGGGGCTACGTACCAAAGCAAATAAATACGTACAAGACTCCGTACCAAGCAAAGTCTTCTAAGCCTATCCTTTCCTTCCTTGCATGAATTGCCATCTCAAATATAAATACGAGATGGGCTTTAGCGGGTGCTCTTTAACAAAGCAACCTCAGCATAGCCTTGAATCTTGATATCTCTTCCCACTATAAATATTTACTAAAAGTATACTAAAACATTTAATTGGAAATTGGACTAAAAATTGTCCAATTGGTGACACAATCTAAAATTGGCCTCCTGTGAAGGTCTGGCCGAACTGCCACCCAGCCGGTGCGGCATTGTTGCTTGTGACGGTGTTGCCATCGCTGGCGGTGACCTGGAAAGAGAGGCTCTGGCCGTCAAGGTACGAGTTGCTCTGCCAGTTTTGGCCCCAGTTCCTAGACATTGCTTGCCAGGAAGTGCTCGACCCCTTGATCGAAACAGCCTTTATGTCACCGGCACCGGCCACGTTGGTGATCAGAACCAGGTTGAAGTAAGAGTGCCCATTGATGGTGAACCTCATCCCGCCTTTCTTCACACAAGGAACTCTGCATTTAAGTGCAATTTGACAAAATTATTAGTTGAATTTCAACAAAAATAAGCAACATTTTCAATTACATCCTTTCTGGGCCCACTTAACTAACACATGATATTTGATATCCAAGTACCGCGTAATGACCCGTGAAGTCGTGAACTGAACTGACATACACCGCATCTCAAGTGGGCCTTATTAGAATCAATTTATATTTATTTTTTATAAACAAAATTCCAGGTTAATTGTTAAGTGCTATTCCAGAAAGGGACGAAATTAGCTCCTTTATGGAACTCCAGTACATATATTCTGCAGAGAAATACTTTTGTTCTCTCCAGTTTAAAAAGAAGTATTATAATTTAATTTCCTCTCTTTAATAGCATCAACTTATTTTTATTTGAAAACTAAAGGTGAGCAAAAACGTTTATTAAATATTTTTCATGTATCTAATGAGGAATTAAATATGGTCCTACCTTCTGAAGGCCACCGGCACAATACCAGCCCGGTACTGAGCGATCTGCAAGAAAGCCGGTTCGGCCATGTCAAAATGCGGGCGGGGAGGGTTGCACCAGCCACCATTGTCACTTGGCAAATCGTAGTTTGGCGGGCAGAAGTTGGTTGCGGTCACCGTGATGGAGCCGGAAAGGCACCATTGCTGGTCATTGTCGCACTTGATCTCGTAGCAAGAGCCGCAACTGGCACCGTCGTTAAAGAGCGCCGTGCTGAGCGCTGCCGTGTTTGTGCCGTATCCTTGGCTGTACATGTTCCCATAGCCACATGCCCCACCTACACATACACCACAAAATATATATATGTTGCTCAGTTCAGTTTTTTTCAAAGTCCATTTTCAAATTAAGCATAAAAACTTTTTGAATGTATATACCCATTGTGCCAGATGCATCACTGCCACCATAGAATGTGGCGTGTGCGCTTTCCCAGTTGCCGTAGTCGCCCAAGGCCTGTTTGGCCAGGATGCAAAGTGCATTTAGTAAGAAGAAAGTTGAGAGTGAGAATTTGGGGATCGCCATTTGGAGAGGAATTTGATCGAGATGGTTAATTGTTGCTTGGTGGTGAAGAGGAAAAGGAGAAAGTGGATGGGTATTTATAGAAGGGGTTTGGGGGTTAAATGAATATAATTAATGCTAGGGAAAGGGGCCCACATTGGCGGTTCTCACGTCCAGACCGGCCATGGCCATATAGAGAGAAAAGAGAGAACAGTTAGTACTTCAAATCAGAGCTGCACATGGAAATGTTCGGTTGGGAGTACCGACCACCATGCCTCATTTTCAGGGGCCCACTCACTATCTACTTTAACCTTATTTTATGATCATCTCCATTTTTCACAACTGCTGATATCCAGTTTTATATTTCATATATCATTATTCAATTACAACAGGTTATTCATTCTTGCAACCAAATATATACATGAAAGAAATGTATAACCTTCAAAATTGACTTCACTCCGAAAGCATTTAATATAAAATAAATTTGGCAACATGTGAGGTCAAGATAAAAGGAATTGTTCATCTTATTAGCTCAAATGTTTGGTTCTATGACAAATTAAGAAATAGTAAAAGTTGGATAGTTCTACACGAATATGACTTCGTTTGGAAATCGTAGAAATAACATGATTTCATACTATTTTAATAAAAAAAAATTGTTGCTAAAGCTAAACGCATAATATAATTTTTAAAATGAATAGGCTAATTCGCTAGTATGGCAAATAGGTTGAACTAATAGTGAATTAACGATGTACGGAAAAACAATTATAATTATTATTTCATATTAATTATATTATTCATTTATTATTCTAATTTGTGGCGTTTGGTTGAGGTTTAAAGATTTAGAAGTCTAAGTTAGTTATTCTAATTTAGATCGGTCTAAGTAATTCATGTTTGATTGAGATCTAAAATTAAATTATGTTTTGTCTCATTAAATCCGCTTGAATCAATTTTAGGTTAAGCCACAAGAATGGTCTAAATGTTAAACCACCTCGATAGGTGGCTTAACTTTTATGTTTTAGGCCAGCCTAAAGATCGACTTATGCCATCTTCGTCCGGCTCCATAAATTATGTTCGGCGGCTTAACTGAGCTATAAATCCTTTATTCTATGATTTAGACCTCAACCAAACATGACCATTGATATATTACATGAGATGGACTATTGTTCAAGAGCAGTATTATTTTAATATTATATCATATTATTGTAATTATTTATAATAATCATTATTTTATCTTGTATTATTCTATAAATATTAGTATATTGTTATTATCATTATTTTTTAGTAGTATTATATTTAAATTAATATCAATATAATTTTTGTTTATTAATATAGTGATTATCGTCATTATTATTACTACTATTATTCTTTATATTACTTTATACAAATTAACTTTTCACTATTCCAACTAAAATTTCAACAAGAACATTAATAATTGGAAATTATTATTACTACTATTATTCTTTATATTACTTTATACAAATTAACTTTTCACTATTCCAACTAAAATTTCAGCAAGAACATTTAAGTATTCCGATCCTTGGAGTTTGTACCATTGAGAATAAAATTACTTTATTGGTTCATACAACTATCTTATTATTCTTTACAAACGACTACTATCTCATATTAAAACCATCATAATACATAATAATTTTTAGCCTATAAGATCAAACCATATTGTTACAAAATTATATACATAAAATATTAGAGATAAATCAATCTCCAAACGGGTGAAAAAGAATGCATGATTAATCCAAAAAAAATTTAGTTACCACCACAATTAATCAAAATTAAACAACCACCACTCATATCTTCAAATTTAATTCTTACTACCCACGCACCCTAGGATGCGCACCAAATTTTTTGGTGCACCAGCTGGAGATGCGCACCAGATTATTATTATTTTTATTTTTTGGTGCGCACCCTCAAGAAGCGCACTATATTTTTTAGTTATGTTATGTTCTGTTCTGCATATAATTTGTAGTATAAAACATTGATCAGATTGTGCGTATAATTTGTAGCAATTTGTGTACCAAATTACTTAGTACAAAACGCTGCTCATATTTTGCGTATAATTTGTTGTAGTAATTTTTAGTTCAAATTTAGTATAAAATTTTATTTGTTAAACAAGTGTCTTTTATTTTCTATAATTTCACCGTCAAATTTGATGTGTACATATAATTCTAAACACCGCAATACAAAATAGAAAATAATAGAAAATAAAATTAGTCAAAAATTACAAACAGAACATAACTAAAAGAAAAAAAAATTGATGCGCTTTCTGAGGGTGTGCACCAAAAAAAAAAAACCAAAAAAAAAACTAATTTGGTGTGCATCCTCAGCTGGCACACCGAAAAGTTTGGTGCACGTCTTCAGAGTGCGTGGGTGAAAAAATTTAAAATGTGAAGTTTTGAGTGGTGATTGTTTAATTTCAAATTATTGAGATTATTGAGGTGGTAACTAAAAAATTCGCATGGTTAATTATAGAGGTGCTACTTTTATCCGATTACCCAGATCCGATCCGGAACCGAACTGGATCCGACCCGGAACCGATCCAGATCCGGTTAATTTGGGTAGGGTATGGTTTAAAAAATATAACCGGTTAAATTATGGGTACGGTTACAAAATTAATAATTTAATATCCGATCCGGATCCGAACCGGAACCGATATTGTAATGGATAGGATATGGGTTTGAATTAGTTATCCAACCCATAACCGAATCCGACCCGATACCCGTATAAATACCCGATAAAACATATATTAATAACTATGAAAATACAATTTTACATATAATCAAATTAACAAATGTCACGCCAGTAATCACATTTTGCATATTAATTTTTTAATAAAATTTATTGCTCTGAATATATCTTTCAATATCTGGCTTATATATCCTCTGCATAATCATGAAAATTTATTGCTCTGAATATATCTTTCAATATTTGCCTTATATATCCTCTGTATAATCATGAAAATTTATTGCTTTCATTGATATGTCATTTGCAATAAATCTCATTGAAATCAAATATCTGCCATAAATTTAATTCTCTATTAAAAAATTAGTATTAATATTTCATTCATGGATTTTTTGAATCATAGAAAAGGAAATCACCATCTCCAATATTTTACTTTCTCAAATTCTTGGGAGTTGTGACATATACCCGTTTTGGATCCCGAATCGCCCATATCCGGACCGGACCGATAATCCACAAACAAGTTATGGGTATCTATCTATCCGGAACCGAAAGAATGGACCCGAAATATCTACGGGTAGATAGATATTCAGATCCAGACCCGACCAGATTTGAAACAAATAAGTATATGGATTGAATTTGGACCCGAACACTTTTAGGGTACGGATCCAAATATAATAGTATCCGGACCCGACCCGACCCGATAGCACCTCTAGTTAATTAATGATGTGTTGTTTGCTGAGAGCGGCGCGTGCAGTAGTTTTCTTTGTGACAGTCTCTCTAGGCAAAGGAAAGAGCTCTCTTTCTGTTTTGCTCTCTCTCTCTTCTCTCTCTAGGCCACAGGGAGACATGTGCTTCTTCAATTCTTCCTGGCCTTTCTCAACTGTCTCGCGTTGTGTCACGCGAGTATCGGTTTCTCTGTTGCAATTTAATTTGATGTCGAACGGATCACAAAAGATTGTATCAAAGATGGTATTATCTTCGCTACGGATCAAGCAAAATTTTTTGAAGAAGATTTGAAAAATCAAGAATATCGAAGATATATCTTCAAAATATTTATATATTTTTACTTTCTAAAGGTACAAACAGAGATTAGATCTCTATTTCTTTCTAAAAAAGTAATTGTTATTACTTTCTTTCTTTGTTAGTAATAGTAATATTGTAAATTTGCAATGTTATTTAAGGAATGAAAAATCATGTATATAAGATAATAATTTTTGAGATTTAGATTTATTGAATATAGACATAGTCCTAGAAAATATAAGGAAGCACAACCATTTAGTATTAGTAATGTAAGAGTTTGTCATGTATCTTTTATCGGGTCTTATGTCTATCATTTCAAACTTCTGAGGCGTCGTTATCAAATTCTTTAGAAAAATACGTTACAAGTCATATTAGCCTAGTAATTAATACAAAATTATAGCAATAAGGAGAATCAGTTATTGGCAAAGCAATGTTCTTCGTGTAACTTTTTAAAATTACAGATACAAAATTCGAATAATTTTTTTTGTAAATATTAAATAATTAGATAGTTTGATCTCATTCCTTTATAGAAAAAAAAAATTATAGCAACCGAGTAACACGGAGTCGGTAACATGATTCCAACAGAAGATCCGGATAACATGTGGCGTTCTAATAGATTGTACATGATAGTGCTTGATAGTTGATACAATGATAGTACATGATCAATGCAACTGTTTTCAACTCAATTTATTTATTTTTTTCCATGTAAGGGGCGGTTTTTCAACATTTAGAAATTAAATATTGCTTGTTTAACATAAAATAGGGGTCAACTTTTCTTCTCAATTTTTGTTTAAAATCTTTTTCATGTCAAAACTCACAAGTTTGTATGGTATACGCCCTCTCCTCACGTGCAGAAATTAAGTAATTCTTCAAATTATTTGCCCAAGAAAATAAATTTATTGAAGAACATGATTATGATTTTATGGTAGTTGAATGTGTGAAATCATCTGATTACTTGGGATGCGTCCAATAATTTTTTTGACAATATAGTAAGAATTATGTTGTCCAAAATCAATGTTAAGGATATAAAATACTAAATCGCAAACCAATCACAAATGATGACAAATCTCACTCTTAGAGCATCTACAGCCTAGTACTCAAATGAGTTTCTATATAACTATTAACTATTGTTTAGAAATTAAGGTCTCTAAAATTTCTAACTCTCACATCTCTGAAATTAATTTAGAGTTTCTATTAAACCACATCAGTAATAAATTAAAAAGAAAAAAATTTAAGTCAATCATTTTATCAGTAAGGAGTTTATAAACAGTTTCTTAATAAGAAACTCTACTGCATAGTTTCTAAATAAGAACTCTTCCACATCTCTAAAACTAAATTAAAACTGCCACATCAGATTAAAAACTCCAATAGTACCAGGAATGTACATGCTCTTAAAATCACAAGCTTATCTATAAAATATTCTTTTTGACAAAAATCTATAAAATATTAACGAATATTAAGGTAATTAATTAATATATATTCTTAATTAGGGAAGTTCGAAAAGTTTTATTATGTGTACAGACTCACATGAATCATGATCGGATAGGCTAATTAGGTTTCGACCAAAACATGTCACGTTATAGAGCGACATCTAACTGTTTTTCGGCTGTTTTGCTTATCTTGTGATATAACAAATCTAATTAATAAAGTCCTCCAAAGTCATGTCTTCAAAGTAAATTTAGCTACAAGATCAATACTTATTATTTACATACAATAACATATATACATATTTATTATTTTCCAAAAAAAATCTAGCTTTCTAAATTTCAATATCCATAGAGGACTTTTCTCACGTAGAGGCCGTTGTCTTTTGTCAAATTTAAGAAAATGACCAACATACCCTTAAATGTTATAGTTTTATTATTTTAAAACTAATATTTTTCTAATTTAGAAATAAACTAAACTATTTTTCTAATAATAGAAAATTGAGTAACATGCTGAAAAATAAGCAAATGTTTGATTCTTATCTTTTTAATTTCTGTATTCCACTTTGTATTCTGTGATTTATTTGTATAGAAAAAATATTATTAGATATACAACCAAGATTTATGAAATAAGTAAATATATAGAGGGTTCAAATGCACCATGTTTTTGTGCTCCAATATGCACTACATCCTTTATCTCTATTTTCAAAGTCCGAACAGTCGATCCAAACCGCTCAACATGATCTTCATAATAGAATATGCTTGGAGACCAAATTTTATATTTTTATTTTTTAGATATGTACAATATCACTTTTTCGGAAGGGTCAGAATCTCCTTAAAACAATGATATTGTACCTATCTAAAAAAATAGTAAAAAAATTATAAAAATTATAAATTTTGGTCTCCAAGCATATTTATTATGAAAATCATGTTGAGCGGTTC